>JAGWEN010000325.1:0-121207 GCA_018703685.1 Orius laevigatus | reverse complement strand
GGTGTATACATTTCGGCATAAACCCCACTCGGCCTACTTTCAACATAACCGAATCTGGGCCTAAAAAATTCGTCCGAAATTATGCCGAGTGGGGTTTAGGCCCAAACGACTGAAAATAGAGCAAAATATAAGCCTTTTTTTGTTAATTTAAAAACGTTGGAACAGTCGTTTGGGCCTAAACCCCAGTCGGCATAATTTCAACATAACCGAATCTCGGAATAAAAATTTCGGATTAAATTATGCCGAGTGGGGTTTAGGCTCAAACGACTGAAAATAGAGCAAAAGATAACTTCTTTTTTTTTAATTTAAAAACGTTCAGTCGTTTCAGCCTAAACTCCACTCGGCCTACTTTCAACATAACCGATTCTCAGGCGAATAAAGGGTTAACGACAATGAGATTGGTAAGGGGGGACTCCGGTTCCTCCATGTAGACACTCGTACAGTTTTAACTCGGTGATGCACCAACGGATGGCGCTTAGATGGAATATATTGTAGATTTCAACCGAAAAAATGAGTCCCACCCTTCCCACCTACCATACGAGTAAGAGGCACCCTCCCGTCTCACCCGCCCCAATACGAGTGCCCTAATTTGCATACCATTATTAATGAAGATCCCGCGTTGATCTAATTATCGAGTTTGTACTCATTCAAGAGGATTTTTAATTTGGAGTAATTTTGCCTCAAGGAATTTTCGAGCTTTTGAAAAATGGCGGAGCTCCGTCTGTCTGAAGCTTTAAAAACTGCGCAAACGAGCACTGCGGCAATACGGTTGGTCCGATCTTTACCAAATTTTCAACAAAGTCAACTTTTAGTCATAAGATTTTTTTGGCCAAAAAAAAATTTTTAAAATTTGACCTTGAAAAGTCAAAAAAACCAAATTTTGCGTTTTTTTGATCCCAACATTTCCAAACTGTTTCATCGGGTAGGGGAGGTTGGGAGAGGGTCAGAATTTAGGATTACTAGTCACTTTCCTGCTTCTGCTCCTACTTAAGGGGATTTTGACAAAACAAAGATTAAATTGGTACTTCTTCATTCTCCATGTAATTCGACCAACCAAATTTGGCCATTTTTGAGCCTATCCTACCTCAAAAGAGGTAGGCAACTACCAATGGAGATAGTAGGTAGGTACCTACCAATGCTGATAGTAGGTAGGTACCCTTCCTACGTAGGCAGATAGTAGGTAGGTACCTACCAATGCAGATAGTAGGTAGGTATCTACCAATGCTGATAGTAGGTAATTACCCTACCTACGTAGGCAGATAGTGGGTAGGTACCTACCTAGGTGGGCAGATAGTAGGTAGGTACCTACCTACGTGGGCAGATAGTCGGTAGGTACCTGCCCAGTACCCACGTAGGCTAATAGTAGTAAGGTACCTAACTAGGTAGAAGTAGGTAGGAACCTAACTAGGTAGAAGTAGGTAGACACCAGCTTTGTGATGGTAGAAGGTACTTATCAAAAAATAAATTTAGTTTGGAGTTTTGAAAACGAAGGCCTAGTAAGATACCTAGGCTTTGCGAAAGTCTTTAGCTGCTGGCAAATAAATCCTGAAAAATTAAAAATGGTGCTTTTTTAAATTCTTATTTAGCTTCCCTAATGCTTTTTTGATAGTAATCAACATTTTTATGCATAATTAAGCTTTAATAATTCATTTAAAACTGTTTTTAGGGTTAAATTTGTGAAAAGTCGATTTACGTAATTTTGAATTTATTTTTCCCGCCAAAATTTTTTTTATGCTAATTCATTAGTGTTATACTTAAAATTACATCCTGTAAAATTTCAAATCGAAAAATTCAATTATTCGTCCGTACGGATTAAAACAAAATTGATAAGAGTGATAACTGATATCTGATATCTGATATTGCTAATTAAGTGGACTTTTTCTTAAGTTTATAAGTTTAATGCTCAAAAATATGACTCCCTGTCATAGATTATTAGTCATAAATACCTACCTACATAGGTAGATAGTAGGTAGGTACCTACCAATGCAGATAGTAGGAAGGTACCTACCTACGTAGGCAGATAGTATATAGAACGTAGGTACCTACCTAGGCAGATAGTACATAGATAGTTGCCTAACTAGGTAGAAGTAGGTAGGTACCATCTTGGTGATGGTAGTAGGTAGTTTTCAAGTACCCCTGTAGGTAGTGGGTATTTTAGGTATGGTAATAGGCATAGATAGGTACCTTTACCTATTAGGTACCTACCTACCTAGGCAGATAGTAGGTAGGTACCTAACTAGGTAGAACTAATGAAATAGAGTAAAATTAGTCTTCGTACATCAAAAGAATTGCGAAAATCCGATGATTCCCTTTGATTACGTTATCAGCTCCCTATCTTATTTTGTTTTATTTAATTATTGAGGACGAATTTGGACTTTATTTAATTCGACAATTATAGAGTGTCATGCTTAGCTTAAAATTAACGAAAAATCTAATAAGCGCTGATGAATCTGTGATAATAATTGTTAGTGATAACTGATAAGTGATAACATATTTTATTGATAAGGCCAATTTTCGTTTGAAAATTCTAATTAATCAAATTAAACCCAAGAATCTTTGACAATAACCCAATTTTAAGCTTAAATTAGGCGATGTGAGATTTGAAAAGGTGAAAAAATGATAAAGAATGTACCTAAACGGACGAGGGAAATTTAAAAATGAAACCAAGTTTAGTTCAATTATACAGAGGATACGTCTTTTAAGTGAATCATAGTGTCTATTCGATCGGAAAATACAAGAATAGATCATTAATTTGATATTATAATGCTTTTTTGACCCTAGAATCTTCGAATATTAAACTTTGTTTTGAAAAATGATTCCTCAATAAAGTCGGGGTAGGCTATCAGTTTCTGGCCCGAAACTTTCGTATAGGTCATTTTTTTTTAAATCTTGATTAAAACTGTAAATACTGCTTTTAAACCATAAATAAAGGATTTTAATGATTATTTCTTCGTTAATTAAGGGTAAATAAATGATATTAATCACTTGGAAATCATAAAAATTCATTAAGCAGACGAAATTTTTTGTTCTGTAGATTCAAAGATTCAAAAATTCCCGCTCACAATCGATTAGGTGATTATCAATTTTTGTTTACTATCTTGTTCAAATTTAGATTTTTGACTCTTACTAGGCCCAAATTCTCTCCAAAATAATTAAAAATATTAAAAAAAGACAAAATTGAGAGAATAATCATAATTTGATAACTATTTCAATCAAATAAACACCAATTAAAGCGAAATCGTGATCTCCGTGTTTGCGTAAGGACCTCCCAGGTATTGCAGGTACCTTGGATCGTATGATAATCAGTAGGTACCACCTACTACAAGTACCTACTAAGTACCTAAGTACCTTATATTCCTTAGCGTGTGTAACGACGATGGTTAGGCGGGGTTAGGGATGTATTTCCTAAAGTTTAGATTTAATTGTTAAGAAAAAAAATTCGTATAGTGAAATTGAAAAATATAGGTCGCTGTCGTATTTTTCACCCAAAAAAATCAATAGTTTTTGTTTTCGCTAATTTCGGTATAATTTTCTTAGAAATAATCTCACCATTAATGCAGTAAACGAAAACAAAAAAAAACCATTATTTTGATATAAATGGCCTAGCAATACTGGTAGAGAGCCTCCAGCTAGGCCCTCTACCACGCTTATCTGATTGCCATCAAATAGGTACAATAATTATTTGAATCAATCGACTTTAAAAACACATTATAGATTCAGTAGTGATTGTTGGATAGTATTGGTAGGGGGGGGGGGGTGCGTTGGAAAGGGTATTAATCCAAATCTTTCACTTTCTGGCCATCCAGAAAATTTACACTAACTTTGGTAACGTTTGAGTCCAAAATGGCTAAATTTGGTTTTTTGACCTTCCAAGGTCAAATTTTGTAAATTTTAGAGTTGGATAATTTAGTAAAAAGGTATAGCCTCCTCTTTGGGGGGTTTATTAAAGGGGTTTTACGCACCCAAAAAACCCATCCGTTTCCAAGATAACCGCCCCCACTTGCATAATGGACGAGAGGGGGGTGGAGGGTTAATTTTTTTGTGACACTTGTGCCACCCTCTATTTGTATGCCAAATATTAACTTCATAGGACAATGTTTAATTTTTATTAATTTTTCATTAAAATGATAAGCACTAATGTAATATTCGAGGAATTCTAAGAAATTTGATATATCACACTTATATTTAAAAAATCCGCTAATAAAATGGCCTAGCAATACGGGTGCAAATCCCCCGCCGTGATGCCGGCCGGCCGGCCGGGAAAGAAGAAAATACTCGAAGGGGAGACGAGATTCAAGATTAATAGAAACCCCCTTTTAAAAAAAAGATTGTGAGGGGTGAAAAAGGAAATTCTATAAATAGACTCGGTAAACAAACCCATTCATCATATCTGTGTGACAGCTGAATCCCGTGTTTTAATTTAAAATAATATTAATTTTTAATTACATCTAAAATCAAAAAGGATGTCACCATTGTCTTCCTCGTAAAAAGACGTGAAAGAATATGTGTAATTCGTATTTATTAGTCAATTATAAGGTAATTAAAGTTGGCACCGATGATATGCAAATTAGGGTGAATTGAGAAGACGGGAGGGGTAGAGAAGTGACGTCATTGAGCCCGATATTCAGCTCTGTGAAAACCTGTGAGTTGTAAGAGAGAAGAAGTAAGTGCAGACGGACGCTCTCTGTTGTCGTAACTCCCAACTAATATAACGTTTGAAATACGCGGAACGAGGAGGGATAAAGAAAGAAGGGAACATCCCCCTCCACTCTATTTCTTTCTCTGTATTATGCCGAGAGTATGCCGAGAAGTTATTAGGCCCATTTGCTTTTAGGCCCAATGGTTTTCAACGTTTTATGAAATAAAACACTCATTTAAGTGATTCGGGCAAGTTTTACGTTTAATTTGGCTCGTTTGTTAATTAATATATATATATTTTTCTATTTTCGGATGAGATTCGGTTATGTTGAAAGTATGCCGAGTGGGGTTTAGGCCGAAACGACTGTTCCAACGTTTTTAAATTAACAAAAAAAAGGCTTATTTTTTTCTTTATTTTCAGTCGTTTGGGCATAAACACCACTCGGAATAATTTCGGACGAAATATTTATGCCGAGATTAGGTTATGTTGAAAGTAGGCCGAGTGGGGTTTAGGCCCAAACGACTGACCCCCTATATAGGATGTTCATTTTGTATAGCCAATCCCGGTCTTTTGATTCTCAATTTCCCTTCCAAGAGGTTCTTACTCATCTAAAAAAATGACCCGTCGATGAATAACATAATTAAATTGAAAGAATTTATGTATTTTTGGGATGCATAATTCGATCAAGAGTTACGGGAGTATAGTCAATGCCAAGTTATGTTAATGGACGTGAAAGCCGATTTTTCCGTACTTCCTAATCCTTTTTTCTTCCAAATTGACCACCGCCCGTGACAAAAGTTACATAATTTTTATTTTTACTTATTAAATAATTATTACTTAACATGAACAGTCTTCTTTTGGCAAGACGTAAAGGTAAAATGGACCATTTAGGTGTGTCTGCTTGATGTTTTATTAAGCTCCTATCTGAAGAAAATTAAAAACACATAAAAATAATTGAGTATTAATAAAAAATGAAGTAAAACTTTCATTTTATATTAGTAAAAATTCATTGAGGGTCGCCAACTTGGTGTGAAAGTTTTATGATCTCGAAAGGCTGTAATAAAAACTTTATTTTCGAAATATTTCTAGGTCGTGATGAAGCTAGTTTTTATTTGTATGCTATCCTCGTAATACCATGTTCAGCATTTTCACCAGTCACAATATCGAAAATGTTATAAACAATGTTTTGGTAAGGACTGAAAAAGATCAAATTATAAAAAATCACTTTTTGAAACTTTAGGCTCCGATTCGTGGAATTCAAAAAATTCTGAGGTTCTTCGACGTTTCCTACGAAGGTGGTCAGAGAAGTCATGTATGTTGACAAGCGCCAAAATTGACAGTTTACGACTTCATCGTTGTCGGAATGAGCCCTTCCGGATGTGTCATAACAAATCGTTTGACGAGAAGATCCAAATCTGAACGTTCTCATAGTAGAAGCCGGAATGGAAGACAATGTTTTGACAGATTTACCAACTTTAAATCCATACATCCTTCTCACTGACTATAGCTGGGGCTACCTACCAGAAAAAGCCACAGGGATATGCACAGGTGTTGTCTCATTATTAATTCAGTCGACTAATCTGTTTAGCAGCTATGACCAATGGTGTAATGTCCTTGGCCATCCGGCAAAGGTTCTGGAGGTGGGACCATTTAAACGGAATGATTTACACAAGAGGGAATTTCAGAGACTACGACAGTTGGGCTGCAGAAGGCAATCCTGGTAAGATTTAGTTTCTCAGGAATTGATATGCAGCAGTAACAAAAGTAATGTAAAAACATAAATTTTCCTATTTCAGGCTGGAGTTATAACGATATTAGCCATTATTTTAACAAAGTGGAAAGAATGACCATTCCGGAGCTACGTAATTCACCTTATCATGGAAGAAGTGGATATTTATCAATTTCGTACGTCCCCATACGTTACGCCTTTATTAGAGGCGTTTTATTCAAGCAGGGGAGATTTTTTGGGGATTTCGCCGAGTCGACTATAACGATCCCAATTCCCACATCGGATTCTCTCAGATTCAATCTTCGAGCGTTTTAGGAGAAAGGGAGACATCAGCGAGGGCTTATATCGACTCGATATTGGATCGGCCTAATATGTACATTACCATGAGGAGTAAAGTGTCGCAGTTGTTGATCGATCCGAAGAAGAATCGGGCTTACGGTTTAAAATATATTAAGGAAGGCAAAGTTCGTACGGTTTATGCGAAAAAAGAAGTGATTTTGTGCGCGGGGGCGTTTGGTACACCTCAAATTTTGATGCTTAGCGGAATCGGGCATAAAGGACATCTCGAAGAAATGGGCATACCCTTGATCCAAGATCTTCCTGTCGGTGACAACTTAATGGAACATCTAGGAATGCACGGTCTTACATTTTTAATCGACAAAAAAGTATCACTCCAACCCTTAAAAATATTTCAAGGTGCCATCACAAACTATTTGCATTACCTGCTCACGAGTAAAGGTGTTTTAACAACATTAGGATGCGAAGGAGTTTCTTACTTAAAAACAAAATATTCAAATTCAACGGAAGATTATCCAGATATAGAATTATTGTTCGTCGGATCTGCTTTTAATGAAGATGGTGGAGTTTTGTTGAGAAGGACGTTTGGAATGAGTGATGAAACCTATGATTACACTATAGACCTATTGATGGGAGGCCTGCATTTTCGATATGGCCTATGCTAATGTACCCTCAGAGTCGTGGTTATGTCAGATTAAAAGATAAAAGTCCAATAAGTAAAGTGAAAATTTATCATAATTTTTTGACGGAGAGGATCGACAGACTGATACTAGTTGAGGCCATCAAAGCTGCCATAGCATTAGCGGAGACTCCTCCGTTTCAGAAATACGGTGCCAAACTTTGGGACAAGCCGTTTCCGCAGTGTGTTCAGTTTCCTTTCGGGTCGGACGCTTATTGGAGTGCGTGGTCGTCGCTTTCCCTACTCAGTGGCATCATCAGTCGGGGACTTGCAAAATGGGAACGGTCGTCAATCATCGGCTTCGAGTTTTCGGAACCGTCGGCCTTCGGGTAGCCGACGCTTCGATCATGCCGACCATCATCGGCGGTCATACCCAGTCCGCTGCTTACATGATCGGCGAGAAAGCAGCGGATCTCATCCGCGAAGACTGGCATTTGCAAAAACACTCTTAAATTAGTCAATTCTAGAAAATACAGTGTCATTAAGGTTATCCCACAATGTGGGAAGTTCATTGCGTTACCAATGTCCAAAAATGTGATAGTCAATTTTTTTTAAATTTTATATGTATATGCTTTTTTTTGTTATATTGTTTCCCAAAAAAGGAGAGGTCGGATGTCGAATGTAGTCAACGACCTGATATGTACCAAACGATTTTTTCCCCAGTCAGCATAGTGGTGTTCATATTGTTTTTTATGCATTGAATGGAAAAATAAACTTATAAAATGTCTGCTTATTTTTGTGTGTCTTTGAGAACCATAGAAAGGGTATCTGAGTTTGTTGAACATTTTTATGCGTTGAAGAGGTCTTGAAATATTTTCCAGTTTGCCCAAAATCCGACCGCTGACAAATTAAAGGGAGCCTTACCACATGTTCCCCGAGGGCCACAAGTTGGGCTTCTGCGAGGGCGGTAAATAACAATATTCGACCTCGAGATTTACCGTCGCACGAGTTCGGTCGGGAGGGTATAATGAAAGCCTTCGGGGTCTCATGAGAAATCCGGGGGGCCTCTCTGTTTGTATTTTGTGTCCCTCCTCCTCTCGCCAATTCCGTCGGATGACATACTACAAGCTTCCTCGAGACTCCTTCATTAGTTTAATGCCACCTACAAGAGTACAATGCAGGCGAAAACCTTTCTGCATGATTAACCTCCGGGGATTTGAGGCCTGGAATGGGCTTTTCTGGAACGTGTCAATTGAAATTGTTCATCAGAAGAGTTTTGTTTATATGAAAAGAGAAAACGAGAAAAAGTATCATTTCGAAAGCTTTTTTAAAATTATACCAAAAACGTTATATTTCAAGAGTTTCAATAAAGGCCAATTTCTAAAAGCATCATTTAAAAGCATCGAAAGCCTTTTTACGTTGTGCGAATATAACATGCGTACAGTAACTTTCTCCTTCGAATAAAAAATCCTTAAAATTTTGGAAAATTATATAACCTTGATGCAAAAACATGTGGAGCAACATTCCGAAACGAATCGTAACGGAGCCTGGACTCCAAGAATTATGTGATTAAAGGGAAATAAAAGCCATCGATTTTCTCCTTCCTGATATCAATTCTAAAAACATTCTGAATTTTTGAGGAGCTCCTTAAAACGAGCTCCTCAAAACAAGATCCATATAAATTGACTAAAAATTGAAGAAGTTAAGTGATATACCTACAAGTTAAGGATGACACCTTTCTTGTAGAATGACAAGTTGACCATGAAGTCTACTAGCCTAATTGCTCTGATGTAGTAGAAACGAGGCAACACCTACTGAATGAAGTCTTCCGCGTGCCTTAGGGGTAAATTGTATCTTTCTCTACGGTCAAACCCAAGTGAAAGCCACTTAGAACATTCTTCTCGTAAAATCGTTCATGATAAAAATATATTGGAGAGACTTTCTTCCTGTTACATTTTTTCACCACTTTTGACGTTTCAAATTATTAAGTTCGAAAAAATCATTAAGTTTGAAAAAATAAATTGGTTTCTAAATCACTACCTATTTATTTTACTAGCTCATTAAGGCTCTGTCGTTTTAAATTATATCACTCTGTATATCATTGGGTGATTCAAATGTACAAAAGAAAGTCGCTATTGCATGACGAAGGCCCTTCTTCACTTTTTCTTCAAGAGTGAAATGGACATTGTAAATGGCAGAAAATCCCATCCGTAAGGCGGGCTTGGCCATTTACTAAAGGGTGGAGCCAAAGCCACAAGAACGCTTCAAGCTTCATATGGGTAAGGTCTTTAAAAAACGAGATAACCCATCTACATAACATTTTATTGTATTGAAATGAGCGTATGGAAATTTGAATCTTCTGAAAAGTTATTGATAGGTTTGATATTATATTCAGATTAAGTATTAGAAGCGGTCGTTTATATCAATTTTTCTCAATAAAAAAAGGCTGATTAATGGTTGTCTCAGGGTTTTGCGTGTAACGACTAGAAAATGAAATCTTTACTGAAAAATGAACGGATAAATTGAATCACTTAGGGGGATGCCTAAAAAAAAGCGCCCGTCAAGCAATTTGTTAAACTGGTAAAGAATTAAACGGTTTGTAGGTAGACGAGAGGTGGGAGGCAATCAATTTATTGTCCCAAAACGGGGTATTTTGATTAGATAAAGGTTTCTTAAAAAATCGTCGATTCCCCGAGGTGAACCGCCCTCCCCGCCGTCGGTAATCAAATGAGAGGGGTAATGACATGAGCGGGGAGTTAACTGGCAATTATCCGAATGATGCGCCCCCCCGGGGGGTAGCTCGGAACGGAATTCGGATCCTAAACCGCACAATTTCACGGCTGTATCCCCGTGAAAGGGGGGTAGTTCGACACATTACTGTCAATGTCATCTATATAGTGAAAACGGCAAATTAATGCCCCTAACGTTTGACCTAATTTCGGATAGAGACCGCAATTATTGAAATCCTAGTGTATGCTCTCGGCTAAATTACACTTTTTGTACCCTTAATGAAACTTACGTAAGGAATAATTACAGGCAAAATGAACAGTACGAATTGGCCCTAAAATCGTTATACAACAATCTTGACCACTAATGATACAGCCTCGCCCTTGAACCTGGCCCGACACTTTCACCTAGCGAATCGGTTTTAAAAGAAAGTTGTGTAACACCGCACTTATAGCTTCAGGATAAACAAAATTAGTTTTCGTTTACAAAAAAGGATCGATCATTAAAATGAGGCCTTTGATCTAATTTTAATTATGGAGTCAAATTTGGGAAATTATCTCAGACGTGCTAAATAAATTTCATCAGCATCAATAACCCTGCATCATCAGCAATACATAGTTGGTATCTTTAAGATCATACACACCAAAGTGGTGTTTTATTGGGATGTGTATTATTTTGGTATGTCTTGAAAGATTATTTATTTATAATTTGTATTTTTTAGTTTCTCCCTCCTGCCAACTTTCTTGAAATTCCCCTTCTATAGACCTCTCCACAACGACCCATTCTCTGAGGGGGACAACCATCTATAGGCTAATCTATAGGGGATCTCCAGATCCATCTTTAAGTGGCTTTCACATTCATCTATAGGTGACCTCCACATCCATCTTTAGGTAGCCTCCACATCCACCCCACATCTTGTCACCCTTTGCCACCACATCACCCATCACCTCCCCACCAAATATCGCTCACCAGAGTCAAAATGCGTTTTCAAGCAAGTGCAATAAAATTGTAAAATCTTGTTTATAAAGCCTACATATTAACATATCCACCCCACATCTTGTCACCCTTTGCCACCACATCACCCATCACCTCCCCACCAAATATCGCTCACCAGAGTCAAAATGCGTTTTCAAGCAAGTGCAATAAAATTGTAAAATCTTGTTTATAAAGCCTACATATTAACCAGAACGACACCTGAGGGAGGAAAACCCTTTCTGTTACCAAGGGTCTAATTCAGTTTTTACGATACGAACGAATTACTCAGAGATTTGTCACTGGATTAAAATCATCGAAAAGGGCCGAAACCCGTATCGTGGAGCAATTAACACATGTCCCCTCCACCCTTTCGATCTTTCCCTTTTTAGGCATTTTATCTTCTTTTTCTCTCTAACACGAAGCCCTTCCTTTGCATCCTCTTGGGAAATGATACTCTGACCCTAGCAGAAGGGATTTTTTAATTTGGATTTATCTCCGTTGAACTTAGGTAATAAACATGTCTGAGTTTGATCTGTGGTCCTTTTTTTTCTCCTCTCCTCTCTCGTATTCTCCACGGGGTTTTCTTCCCCGAAAAAATGAAACACGGCTTTTGTTTTTAAATTACTTTGTGTGTTCATCCAGAAAAAAACCTCGTTAAGCAATTTACATCGATTCCCGACTTTAAAAACAGAAATTGTTCACTTAGGACATATAGAAAGCAAACTTGTGGTCCAGAATGACCATATTTTGCTAAATTTCTTATTACATAATATCAGAAAGTTATAACTTATCTTCCACCTGAAACCTGTTTACGATCGTAAAAAAGAAGAAGAAATGATCGAGACTTTGACAAAATTTTTAAATCTGACATTTACATTTTTTTTTGAATGATTGAAATCCTATTCTGGTCAGAAAGGAGAAACTATAATAGAGAAAAAGGTTACTGAATTCCGGATTTAAAACTTTCTTGTTTATTGGTCAGTATAACGGATTTCAGGAAAAAACTCACTAGAAGCCTTCAAAGCTCAAGGAAACACATTTTTAGCCTTAAACGATAAAAATACAAAAAGAGAAGAAGCAAATAAAGCGGTCATATTGTCCTTTTTGCTTAATAAACACAACAAATCCGTGGCAATAAACAGTCCTTGGATTATTATAATTCCATACATCGCGTTTCCCTCTGACGCCATAAAATGCTAAGCGGCATACCGACTGGGGGCTGTAATATGATAATACGGCGGCTTGTTTTAAATTAATGCAGGAGAGAATTGGGGCGGTGGATGGAAGAGGGGGCCGGGGGGTCGAGTGGTAAATTTATAAGGGTGGAGGTGTTTGGGGCGTATGGGGGGAGGGTGGGAAGGGGGCACATGTGTATTGTGCCCTCGGGGCTACCCTGTCAATGTTCCCAATGTTACCAGATAACATGCCCGAATACAACCGAGCATAATTAACAGAATTCACACCTTCATACGTCTCCCTTCGAGCTGAACATGGTTTCAAGTTTAGCGGAAACGTTTAAATGAACATATTCTAGGTAGGAGCTTCAAAACCGTTTTTGAAATTTCTTAATTTATTCTTTCAAGTTTTATTCAAGGATAAGCTGTCAAAATAAAATATCTTCCATTAACGTTACATAAGTTTTATGAAAAAAAGAAACCAAAACCGTCAATCTACACGAAAATTGATTAAACAATTATACGGACCCAAGTGTAATTTACGCTCCTAAACAGGCTTTTCATGTTTGTCAGCCACTAGTTAGGTCGCTTACAGCTCTGCGACATGCACTTATTAAGTAAATTAATTATACATTTTTATTAGGATGGTCAGGAAAAAAGGTAAATGGAATGGTAAATAATTGATAAGGCGGGTGTTTCTTCATGTTGAATCTGATATAAATGAAACCTTTATTAAAAAAAATATCTTTATAACAATCAGAAAAATTAAGAGCAATTAAAAAATTTATACATGAAAACAAAATAATTTAAAACAAAAACATTTTTTAAGGGAAAGTTCGACATATTAGATGTAATCTTTTGTCAGTAGGTGGATATAAAGAACAGAAGAGAAAGGCACTTCCGTGTGGATGGCGATCAATAAATAAATCATTTTTTTTTTAAAGTCTGAAAGTCTATTAACACTTTTGATTGGGTTTTATAGGGGGTGTGAGAAATATGGGAGACAAAAGGGTTCTATACAGTTTCAACTATCCAATCTAACCTTGCTAAAAGCGAAGGGGGGCTTGGACGAATTGTCCCAAATCCCAAGGCTCATTAAGAAACCTAGTGGTCACTCCCAGTTCGATATTAAACTCATCCGGCTCATCATCATTTAATTAACTCCAGACTCGACCCCCACCTTTTCTTAGCAACGGATAGTGTTTAAATAACTTCCATTGAATAGGAAAATGTCTAATAGTTATACCTAAATTGAATAAATTACTGGAGTTTAGGGCTACGTTGTTTCAACCTTCTGCAAGTCCCGAATTCCAGGTCCAGGAGGGTGGGGAAGGTGATGGGAGAGTAGTGGGAAGGGGTGGAATGTTAGGGGGAAGGTGTGGGGAGGTCCTGGAGGGTAGGGAAGGTGAGGGGAGGGTCTAGGAGGGTAGGGGAGGGTCTAGGAGGGTAGGTGAGGTGTTGGGAGAGTAGTGGGAAGGGGTGGAATATTAGGGGGAAGATGTAGGGAGGGTCATGGAGGGTAGGGAAGGTGTGGGGAGGATCCAGGAGGGTAGGGGAGGTGATGGGAGAGTAGTGGGAAGCGGTGGAATGATAGGGGGAAGATGTGGGGAGAGTCCTGGAGGGTAGGTAAGGTGTGGGGAGGTTCTAGTAGGGTAGGGGAGGTGATGGGAGAGTAGTGGGAAGTAGTGGAATGGAAGATGTGGGGAGGGTCCTGGAGGGTAGGGAAGGTGTGGGGGAGGGTCCAGGAGAATAGGGGAGGTGATGGGAGAGTAGTGGGAAGTGGTGGAATGTTAGGGGGAAGATTCACCTGTTAAAAAGCTATAAGCTTAGGAAACAGGAGGACAAAGAAAAGGCGGTGTTAGGGGGAAGATGTGGGGAGGGTCCTGTAGAGTAGGGAAGGTGTGGGGAGGGTCCAGGAGTGTAGGGGAGGTGACGGGAGAGTAGTGGGAAGTGGTGGATTGTTAATGGGAAGATGTGGGGAGGGTCGTGAAGGGTAGGGGAGGTGATGGGAGAGTAGTGGGAAGTGGTGGAATATTAGCGGGAAGATGTGAGGAGGGTCCTGGAGGGTAGGGAAGGTGTGGGGAGGGTCCAGGAGTGTAGGGGAGGTAAGGGTAGGGGAGGTGATGGGAGAGTAGTGGGAAGTGGTGGAATGTTAGGGGGAAGACGTGAGGGGCTTTTTAGTAGGAGTTTTATTAAGGTGTGTAAAAAAACCACTTTTTGAGAAAGTTCCAGTTTTGGGGGTTCCTCCTCCATAACTAGGTACCAGACCAGACCATTTTATTTTATATTTGGCAATTTAGCACAGTGATTTCAAAATATTTATCTGGAGTACATCATAATCGTGCTCCTTTGCTTGATATTGATTATGTCACCAAAAATTTAAGTCCATTTTCAACGACCCTTTCAAAAATATGATCGGTTTTGACCTCAAAATCGCCTTTATGTAATTTTCAAGAATGGTTGTGACATCTTAACTTATTGTTTCAATGAAATATAAAAAAAAATTTAGAAAAACAAAACCCCTGAGCGTTACAAGGTTAAAATTTATGATGTAACCTCAAAGCCATAAACTCTGTAATTCTATTCCCCTCCGCTGTATTAATTTCTTCTTTCTTAAGTGGATTTCGATGAGATTAAAGGAGGGGTCGAGGAAAAGAGGATGGATGTCAGGGAAGGCGGGGGAAAAAAGGAAGCTACGGGAGGAAAGGGGCGAAAGGAGGCGATAAAGTATTCAATAGGGACTTTAGAGCCGAAGTCTACGCTGAAATATTTAAAGAAGGCATTGTTTATCAGGGAAGCATAAGGAATTTTATTATGATGCCATTTTTCCCCTGGACCCTTCCCTCGGGGACTCTCGGAGTTTAGGGAAAACGGAACGCCTTCCAATATTCATATTCGCTACTTGTAAAAAAACACGTCGGCCCGAGTCGTACAAGTTTTTCATGCCTCCATCTGACCAACTTGATTATACGAAATGGGTCGTGACAACATTTTGGTTTAATTAAAATTGAAAAACACACACAAGCACATAAGAAAACGTCAAACAGTCGTGAAGAGACAACACGCAACTTCTTTTTGCCCATTTGTTTTATTTTTAATATAAAATCGGTCCATTAAACTAAAATAATTAAAAGTTCTATATGAGGCATGCTCTTCATTTTCATTAATTAAAACGCACGATTGAAAATATGGGTTAATTAGAAAGCGACCTTGACGAAGGTCAACAGGTCGATGAACATTTCAATTTTAAAAAAACAATTCGTGTATGGGGAAAAAAGCCACGAATTGTGGTTTAAAGGGGGAAATGAGTAATAAAACGGAACTTATCGGACCCATGAGGATCACCGGAGGTGAAAAACGGTAAAATGCATTCAGGAGTGCAGCTGCACGGTTTCAAATTTAAATCAAACAAATGAATCGAAACGCGATGTTTATCACCCTCGAAGGGTACTTTTGTCACGGTTGTTTACGATCCTTGATTAATTGCTCGGCAAAGCCTTTTTTGGAGCAAAACATGTGTTAATAATGTACAACACTACACAAAGGATAGTTTTTGATAGATATTTTAATTGTAATGACAATGTCAATAGGTGTCGATGAAGATTTGAAAGAGTTGAAACTCAAACTCGCCAAGACGGTTTCGAGGTTTAATTACCTCCAGAAGCAGAACCATAGCCTTCCGAAGCCGTCGAAGAATAAAGACCTGGAGCTTCTAACTGGACAAGTCGTGCTACAGCAGATGAGGCTTCTTTTTGACGACTTGCAAAAGATCAAAGTCGAAATCGAGAAGAAATTTGCGGAAATCGTCCACGGTGACATCGGAGGAGTCAACGAAGCAAGACATCGCCTTGAAAAGGTCAAAAACGATTATATTCGTCTTCTTTTCGACGTGGAGGAAGGTCGTAAATTGATTTTCGAATTGAAATCGTATTTAAAAGGAGAAAACACATGTGATATTACACCTGAAAATAATCAGTCGTGGCCAAAAAGTTCGGTGGACGAGATTGAATCGCAGGAGGCGGACGAGAACACAACCCTCGTTTATCAATGTCAGACGATGATCAGTGATCCGGCGAAAGTAGTCGTTCAAAACGTCGAAATGAGGCCTACAACGAACAATGGGCCACCTGTCTCCGCATCACCGCCTCCGCAAAAAGTCCCACAAGAATTAGACCCTTATCTCTCATACATTTTCAAAATCGAAAACGAAAATATCGTTCTAAAAGACCAAATCGAAAACCTCCAAACGGAGCTTGGTAAAGTCTCGACGAATTTCAGCCAGTTAAATGGCAACCTCGGGACAGTTTCGACGGAAAACAAAGCGAGGCAAAGTGAACTCGAAAAACTAAACGAAGATGTCAAAAGTCTAAGAGATAGAATCTGCGTGGCCGATAAAAAAGCCCAGTTGTCCGAAGAAAGCGTCAAGATGAAAAAACAGAAAGAACAGCTAATGATCGAATTTAGCCCCGATAAAGTCATGAAACTTCAATCCGAGCTGACTTCTGCACTTAAAAAAAGTGAAGGTTTTCAGAACGAATTACGAGAAGCCGTAGACATCATTCGAAAACTGACCAAACAACTCGAAAATAAAGATCGGGAAATCGATAATTTACAAACTGCGAAATTTTCGTTGGAAAAGATCTGTTCGAAGGAAACAGAAAGGCTAAAAACATCGAAATCTCAAGAGGTCGACTTAGCACAGAAGCTCCTCGAAAAAACGTATCATATTGAAAACCTTTTATCGGAAAATGGAGAGTTGAAAAGAAAAGTTGACTCGTTGTCAGTCGACTTGGAAAATTTAGACAAGAAAAAAGAAACTTTGAATAAGAAAAAAGAGGAGCTTTCCAAAAAAGTGGAATCACTCATGGCCGAAAATACCGAATTAAGTAAATCTTTGGATGACTCACGTTCCGAATTGACAACAGCCAAATCAGTCTCAAAGAGGTTCGAAAATAGCCTTAAAAGCGAACAGAGGAACCATTCCAACACGCGTTCGGAACTCATGAAAGCCCAAAAAGAATTGAACGCTTTTCAAAAGAAATTCAACGCTCATAAAGTCGAGAAAGAGAACGCCAGGGAGAAAGCTACCAAACTACTCGTAGAGGTTGAAAATATCGGTAAGAAACTCAAGGATTACGAAGATAAGAAAAACGCATTTGAAAAACAAGTAAACGACCTCAAAGTAGCCATGGGAGAAATGAAAGATGAATACGAAAGGAAATTCCAAGAGCAAAACATGCTTTTGGAATATTCCGAAAACGTCCGCAAAGAATACGAATACATGTTGAATGAGCCCGCCAAAGAGATAGAAGAACTCAAAATTCAGGTGAACGAGTTGACAAAAGCGAATAACTCTTTGGCAGAAGAATGTGTCAAGATAGGGCAAGAACATTTCAAGTTGAAGTATGAAAAAACGGATTTATTGAAAAAAGAAGAAATGTTGGAAGACACGATTAAGAATTTGAGTACGGAACTTGATGAGCTGAAGAACTTAAGGGTGGCACAAACTTCAGAAATACGTCATTTGGATAGCATCCTGTGCCAGTTGAAAGAAGAAAAAATTATAGCCGATTCGCAAATAAAATCGAATGATCGTCGAATATCGAGTTTGATGGAGCAAAATAAACAGTTGGCTTTGGACGTTCAGGAGAATGAAAGAGGAAAGTCCGATTTGAAGAAAGAGCTGGAAGAAACGAAATTCAATTTGAGATCTGTCGTAAACGAAAATTTCAATTTGAAGCTTAAAATCCGCGAGCCACTTTCTGATTCGACGGAGACGACGTCGACAAGCAGGAGCCGACCAGCGACCGTTATACCGAGCAAAAAGAATCGTCTCATCAACGATTTCGACGGTCAGTTCGACCCTCCCGAGCACCGTAAAGACAGCCCTCGAAGGCCCCCTTCTAAAAAACCTTCGACAACCAAAAAGTGCGGAATCCTCAAGTGGCCAACGTGCAGCACAGCTCCTGCCAACATGGACGGACATCTAGTGAACGTCTTCAACTTAGAATTCGACATGCACGGCATCGATCAACCCCTCAATTTCGTAGCTTCCACTCTCGACTTTCCAGACGGCGACGACGGCTTCCAAAATGTCTTCACGAATCCCATACGAGAAACGAGGTCTTTCAACAAATTGACTGATTAAACACTTCATCTTTAACAATAAAAAATTTTTAAACAATTTCCATATGCAAAAATGTTTCGTAACATCAAATGGCACTTTGCCTTTCTTTTTTTCGTGAAAGTGTCTTCAACCTTAAAAAAAAAAGCTTGAAAAGAAAGGCTTTTATTCTCAATTTAAGGCAGATTCTGGTTCATCAAACAGCTCTTTCCAAGAGTGGCTTCTGGAAGGAGGAGGAGGACCAAGTTCTTGAGGAAATTCGGGCGCAAAAATGGGCGGATCATCATGTTCGACAGTAGCATTATATTGATTATATCGAATCTGCTGGTCTTCGTTCATTCCTTCGCAAATGTTTCTGCAAGCATCAGTATCGAGTATACCGTAGCAGTCTTTTCGAAAGTTACTTCGACTTCTCGATAGGTCGTTTTGCTTGTCACGACAGACTCTTACCTTGGTCACTTGATAACTTACAGGACTTACGAACTGATTTAGTCGATTTTGAAGCTCATAATTGGACTGTTGTTCACAATAAAGGGCTTTGTTCGTCCTTTCAAGTTCTTGCAATAAATTAATTTTGTTTTCTTCCATTTCTTGTAGTTTTTCTAATAATTGAGCTTCTACTTCTTTTAAATGTCCAAATTCAGATTCGAGCTCTCCCATTCTACAGTGGGCACAATCTCTTTCTTTTTTGACCATCGAATATTTGCTTTCGAGATCACAAAATTCGGCGTCTTTGCCTTTTTTAAAGCTTTTCATGCATTCTAAATCGTTTTTTAGATGTTTTATCTGGTTTTGTGCTTCGCTGTATTTTTTGGAAACTTCGAGCTTTTCGTATTGAAGTTTGAGGCTTTCCTGGCTCAATTTTGAAGTTTCTTCGCTTTGGGAGGCGATGATTTTTTTCATTTCTTCAGCTTGACATTGAAGACGTTCTATTTCCTTTTTAGGCCCTGAGGCTTTTTCTTCTAATTTTTTGTTTTTCGATTCCAACTTTTTCAAATGAGATGACATCTCGCAGAGCTTTTTTTCTTCATGTTTTTTAACGTTTTCAATTTCTTTTTCTAATTTTTTCACCTTTATTTCATTTTCTTCGTTTTTCTTGTCTTTTTCTTTGATCATTTTGGAGAGTTCGTCCACTCGTAAAAGGAGTTCGGCCGCTTTACCTTTTGCGACGTCTTTTTCGTTCAAAAATGAGCTTATCTGGCTGTTTCTTTGTTCGTATTCTTTTTTTGTGTCGTCTAGCTCTTTCTTGGTTAATTCATGGGAAAGCCTTTCCTTTTCGAGAAGCTTTCGAAGACGTTTTTCTCCTTGAAGCCATTTTTCAGATTCGCTTTGAAGGTCATGGAGTCTGTTCGCCAATGCCGTCGTTTCTTCGAGAAGTTGACGCTTTTCTAGAGAAATGAGATCTTTTTCTTTGGCAATTTTTTCATTTTCTAGTTCCAAATTGCGCAAATCGTCACTGGTGTCGTCCAGAGATTTCCTTATTTTTATATTCTGAGCTAATAGCTCGTCGTATTCGTAGCTTTTTTGAAGTAATTTTTGTGCAGCTTCGACTTCTTGAGTTTTCGAAGTCCTTAGCCTCTCTGTTTCTTTTTTGTAGGCTTTATCTATAGATTTTAAAGCGTCTTTATATTTTTGGATTTCCTTGTCTTTATATGATAAAACGCTTTCTATTTCTTCAAGAGATTTAGTTCGTTCTTTTCTTCTCAAAAATGAATTTTCGTCAAGGATTTCGGAAGTGCGTGGATTTTCGATTAATCGTTTGATCTCATCTAAGTCATCCAAGGATATTTTCTTTTCTTTGGTTTTATCAAATTCTTGGCTTTTGACGATTTTTTCGGTCAACCTTTTTATTTCCGATGCATTGATGTTGGCATCGATATGGCCAATGAATGCGGTGTCATCTTTAGCTTGGGATGCAGTTCTTGGAGTTTTGATGTCGATGTCGATGTCGGCACGGATAGGGCCGATATTTTTGAGTTTCTTTTGACTTCCTTCTTTCGATAAGCGACCAGTGTCACCTTTTTGGCTTCCTTGTTTCGACAAACGGCCATTGTCACCTTTTTGGCTTCCTTGTTTCGACAAACGGCCAGTTACAGTCTTTTGACTTCCTTGTTTCGACAAACGCCCTGGTGGAGGAGTAGTAACCCCGCAGTACCTTTTATCACAATTTTGAGCACATTTGTCTTTTTTCAGTTCTTCCCTATAGGTAGTCCATAGTGCAAAGAAATCGTCTTGTAAATTTTTAATTTGCTTTTTCAAATTTCGATTTTCAGATTCGAGATTCGGTCGTTTTGGAATGCGAGGGCCTGCTGGAGATTGAATGCGAAAGGAACCTTCCGAAGACCCTTTGGAATGATTGCAAACCCAAGATTTTGTCAGCTTTGGCCTATTTACGATTGGCTTACAAATACGTGATGAACTTCCAGATGCGGATGAAACTCTGCATTGAAATACATATGTCGAATTACTTTTTTTAACGTCTTCATCATGTGATTTATCATCCATGTTGTTCAAGTTGTTTTTAAGTTTTCGTATTTTGTTATGCCCTTCTTCAATTTTGTCCAAAATCGTCAAGTAGTCGCTTTTCACGAGATCCAACCTACGCTTCGCCTCAGGCCTGTTGACGGCAAAATTACGTCTCGAGACGTCTTCGAAATGCTTTTCGATGTCGACCTTAAGATTCTTTAAGTCGTCGAAAAGAAGCTCCGTACGCTGGAAAATGATCTGACCCGCTATCAGCTCGGCTTCGTTCGACTTGGAACGGTTCAGGTTCGCCTTAAGATCTTCGATCTCTCCGTCGACTATTTTCATTCGTGATGCCGTCTCTTGTAATGTCCTCATTGTTGCTGTTTTGCCATTACAATTAGGATCTCCTTGCCTTTTTCTTAATTTTTTAAATAAATATAATTTCCTACATTGGATTCATGACTAAATAAAAATCATATGAAATAGCGTACCTAATTTCAAGCTTCTTTATACAGGGCATGAAAGCTAGAGTGTACCTGACCTTTATCTGCCAAACTTTTGACCTGACGAAAAAAAAGTATCTAAGTAAACCCCCCTTAATTTTGAGCGAAGAATCGATTGGCATCAATAACTTTTGGATCAGACCTACAGGGTGCTCCGGAACGTACCTAACTTCCTTATTTTATATAAAACCCATATTTTTTACTTCAGATTCGTAATCTACGCCAAATTTCAAGTTAATCAAAATAAAATTCTAAATCTACCTATAACTTGTTAACGACCAAGTTACCAGTTTTCATGAATTTTTTGCTCTTTCGTTTGGTCCTATCAAAAAAGTGTTTTAAGTAAAAGTTACTGGAAATGAAGCGTAGAAGTGTATTCCATCGTAAAAAAATAGGGTTCGCATTTGAAATAACGAAATTAAAGTCGTTCTGGAGCACCTGTGTGTTGGATCCAAAAGTTATCGATGCCAATCGATTTTTTGCTCAAAATTAAGGGGGGTTTACTTATATACTTTTTTTCGTCAGATCAAAAGTTAGGTGGATAAGCCGGATAGCTGGCACACTCTGTAGACTGAAGGTTTGAAACGTACAGGATTTGGTATGCGATATCAAAATTCTATTTTTAAGGTGACACAGATCAAAAGGATAGCTTTAGTTTTTCTATCACGTCCTCTTTATTTTCGTCCATGGGGAAGATGGTAAAAGTAACAAACATTAGCTGCGTAGGGTGGAATATTAAACAGTATATCGCTCTCAATAGTGAATGTGCGGTGACTCTGATCTTCTATTCCCTCTTGAGTTTCTCTTTGAAGAAAGCACGTCAACGAAATCTCTCCCTGACTCGAGCGAGATATGCAAGCCTTCATGACTTAAGCACGTTGCGTGTAAGGAAGACCTTTTGTATTCATACTTATTCAATAAAAAATAAGAAGGGGGATGAGAAAAAGGGGTCGTAAACAGTTCAAGAAGACCATGGAGAGGTGGATTTACGGTTTTTAAGGGGTTGGCTCAAAATTAAATTTGACTCGGAGAGAAATTGTCATTTTTATGGTGAGCGGTGGGTTTAGCGGGTAGTTTGAGTTTACGCCCACTCCCTTTGGGGACTTCACCAGCCTAATTCGAAGATATATTACACCACCCCCTCCTCCTTTACTTCATCTTCTGACCTCTTTTATGCCGGCACACCTGTCATTTGCTCTATTTATGAGAAGGAAACCGAATTGGCGGAATAAAAAATGAGGGTGAAACCGAAAAAATACGGATCCTCTTTTTTTTTTTTTAACCCCCAAATGACTATAATATTTATTTCCTATTCTCTGGTGAATTAGGATGGTTTTCAGAGACACAATTTGAGAGATTTTTGCCTCTCCACGGGCATTTGAGGATCAGGTAGAAAAGGGTCTTCTTGTCAAAAAGGATCAAAATCTCGATGAAAAGGGTCTTTACTTGTAATGAAGGTCAAAATCTGGCTGAAAAGGATCTTATTGTCAAAAAGGGTCAAAATCTAGCTGAAAAGGGTCTTCTTGTCAAAAAGGATCAAAATTTCACTGAAAAGGGTCTTTTCCTGTCAAAAAGGATCAAAATCTCGCTGAAAAGGGTCTTTTCTTGTCAAAAAGGATCAAAATATGTCTGAAAAGTGTCTTTTCTTGTCAAAACGAGTCATAATCTGGCTGAAAAGGGTCTTTTCTTGCATAGAAAGTTACAAAATGAGGATGAAAAGGGTCAAAATCTGGCAGAAAAGGGTCTTCTTGTCAAATAGGACCAAAATCTCGCTGAACAGGGTCTTTTCTTGCATAGAAAGTTACAAAATGAGGATGAAAAGGGTCAAAATCTGGCAGAAAAGGGTCTTCTTGTCAAAAAGGATCAAAATCTCGCTGAACAGGGTCTTTTCCTGTCAAAAAGGATCACAATATCGCTGAAAAGGGTCTTTTCTTGACACATAAAGGTTCAAAATATGGATGAATAGGGTTATTTCTTGTCAAAAACTGTCTCAAAAGCCTTTTCTTGTCAAAAACGTCAAATTCTGGATGACAAGGGTCTTACATTGTCGAAAAAGACTCAAAATATGTCTGGGAAGTGTTTTTTCTTGACAAAAATGGTCAAAATCTGCCAAAAAATGTCCTCTTTAGTCGAAAAAGGGTCCAAATCTATCTGAAAAGTGTCTATTTTTGTCAAAATGGCCAAGGGGTCAAAATCTGTCTGAAAAGTGTCTTTTCTTGTCAAAACGAGTCATAATCTGGCTAAAAAGGGTCTTTTCTGGCCCAGAAAGTTACAAAATGAGGATAAAAAGGGTAATTTTTTTGTGTAAAAAAACTGTCTAAAAAGTGTCTTTTCTTGTCAAAGAGGGTAAAAATCTGTCTATCTAAAAAGAATTTTTTCTTGACAAACCGGTCCAAATCTGTCGTAAAATTTTCTTGTCAAAAATATACAATATCTGTCTGGAAAGGATGTTTCTTGTCAGAAAGTTTACGAAATCTGTTCGAAATGGCTCATGTCTTGTCAAAACAGTTCAAAATCTTGCTTTATTATCTCCTTGGACTATTATCGCCCTAGAAATGCGTAAAAAGTCATTGCGTGTTGCGTAAAAATCTAAAATGCGTGAAATCACGCACAATGCGGTCACCCTAGTCTCTACTCAGTTTCTGTTCCTGAAATTTTTTAATTTTACCTAACAAGATTGGGAATCAAGTTTTAGGTTTGGAAATTTTAACTTTTAAAAAACGAACAGGTTAACTGAATATTTAAATGACGACCTTTCATTTTTGACCAAAATCATTTATTCTCCCTTTTTTTTCTACGGTCAAATGAATTTTTCTACCTCCTTTGGGATTTTCAACTTTATCCATCAATACTGATTTGCAACAAATGGAATAAACTCGCTCTCTCACGAATCTTCAGGGAATCAAAATGATGGGAATAAAAGGGAAGTTGGGTTGGAGATTTTCCGTTTAATTTTATAATATTTGGGTTGGAAAAAAAATTTGTATGAGTCTCGAATCGTTTTCTGGGGGAAACGCTTTTCCCGGAATAAGTCAATGAGCCCTTATGGGAATTGGGAGACTTTATTACCCGGTGTTCAGTAGGTGGAGGGTTTGAAAGAGATCTTCTCTTGAGTTAGTGTCGGTGAATCCTATCGCTAATGACTGACCCTCTTCGGGAAATAAATCTCGAACGAACCCCTCACACCACCGGAATGCTTGCGGATTTACCGTTTCTACCGAAGCAAAAGAGAGGGGGATTTAAACTTTAGATTCCTCCGTATAAATCGAGAGGCGAGAAGACACTCCCAAGTGGCGTCGAGATGTAGGAGGCCCATGGGCCGTGCCAAACCACCTCTATATATGCTAATCACTATTTAAAAAACATTATCCTCTTCTTTTTTTCCTTTGTGTACACAGAGCTTATCTCTTACAGACCTCTGTTTTTCGTTGTACTAAAAACGATTCCACAATCTTTTCAGTTCCTCTGGTTGCTAAAAAAGGATAAGGGGGTAAAAAGTCACCTCATGGAGCTGAGGAACAGATTTTTAAATTTTTCGTTTTTTCTGCAACATCTTTGGTTCTAATAGGTACATGAGGCAAAAAAGTTACTTAGCGTGTTGGGCAACCTTTTTGACCCGAAATTTTAAATTTTTTTTTAGATTTCACCTGATACAAGATTTTTAAAGTTTTTTGGGGTGACCAGATTTTTGGGGTGATCAGAAAAGGGTGACCAGATGAAATTTTTCATTTTTGCGTACACCATACCAAGGCATTTTAATTTTTATCATCGAATAGTAAAACATTTGAAATCTTTCTAAAAGTGTCTTTTCAAGTGAAAAAAAGGTTTAAAATCGGTCTAAAAATGTCAAAAGGGTCCAAATATAGCTGAAAAGGGTCTTATCTTGTCAAAATAGGTCAAAATTAGACTAAAAAGGGTCTTGTCTTGTCAAAATAAGGCTGGAAAGGGCCTTATGTGGTCAAAATAAGGCTGAAAATGGTCTTATCTTGTCAAAATAAGGCTGAAAAGGGTCTTATCTTGTCAAAACAAGGCTGAAAAGGGTCTTATTTTGTCAAAACAAGGCTGAAAAGGGTCTTATCTTGACAAAATAAGGCTGGAATGGTCTTATCTTGTCAAAATAAGGCTGAAAGGGTCTTATCTTGTTAAAATGGGTCAAAATAAGGCTGTAAAGGGTCTTATCTTGTCAAAAACGGTTCAAAATGAGGCTGAAAAGGGTCTTTTCTTTTCAAAGAGATTCAAATCAGGCTTTAAAGTGTCTAATATGTCAAAATGAGTCAAAATTAAGCTGAAAAAGGTCTCATCTTGTCAAAAACGGTTCAAAATGGGTCTCAAGTCGTCGGTTCAGTCTCGAAATGAGGCTGAATTTTATTTTCAATGAGAGTAATAATCTGGCTAAAAAGAGTCTTTCTTGTCGAAAAATATACGAAATCTGGCTGAAAGGGATCTTTTTCTGTCCAAAGAGGTTCAAAATGTGGCTGAAAAGGGTCTTTTCTTGGTTCAAAATCAGGCTGATAAGGGTCTTTTCCTTTTATAAATGGTCCAAATCTGGCTGGAAATGTATTTCTGGCCAAAAAACCGCAATGTGTACCACGTTGGTCACCCTAGGTCAGAAGTTAGTGACTTTACCCTCTGATCTTGCCTTACCCTTTCAGTCACAAGAATTCACGGTTCTAATTTGAGGGAATCGCTGTTCCGTAAAAGTTGTCCTGAATTCCGAATTTGCTATGGTTGTGAAAAACCATTGATCATCGTAAGTCAAAACAAGCACTTAATCATTTTCCTTCCATCTTTTGAGAAAAGGTATAAGAAAAAAAAAGATGCTTTTTCGAAAGGAGGGAAAAATGGCCGCCCCGATCTTACGGTAAATATAATAAATTGTCTTTTACCCCGCTTTTTCCACGGAACGATCATTTTTCATAACTCCTGTCGTATTCATCTTACACCTTGTTCTACCTGATCTGTCAGAGTCGGAGCTCGCTCTAAACAGCTATGATTGATCGGAAGGCTGACAATAGATGAACGGAAAGCAAAGATGGAGAAAAAAAAAAATCTTCTTTTATTGATTGCACATTTTTTATTGAGTTTTCTTAAAACGTGTAAAGTTTCGAGAACAATCGTTTGTCCATTCTGGTCGCGTCACTAATCTAACTTTACAAATTGCTTTTTTCCTACGTGCTGGACAAACCTTAAAACTTAGAAGTTTTCATTTTCGGATAAGCGTGGAATTTGAAGAGGTTATTGGAGCCTCTATCGACCTTTAATGTAATAATTAATTCGGTATTAAGCGCTTTTCTTCCTGAGTTGATAAGGGCTGAGGGTGGGGATTTGGGAGGTGGGGAATCCTCAATTTAAACTTTGTGAAACAGTCTCGACGAGAGGAAAGGCGTCGACAGCGTTGAAAATGATGGGGAAGGGGGGTCGGGAGCTTACCGGGCGAAAAGGATGAATAATGTAAGTTTATCGCGGGCATGGGGACGTTAACTATGCATTCCCCGCGGCTTTTTGTCCTCTGCCTCGTTATAGCGTGGATTAATATGGAATAATTAATATGGCAACCTCTCTCGCTCTCGTCGCCCCGGATTATAACGCCAGTAAAGCTTTAATTCCTATGAATAGCTGAGAAGGCTTGGAAACGAGTGTTTCAAACTTGAAACGAATTTTCCCTTCGTTTTAAAATGATTTTCGTGAAAAAAGGATATTTTGAATTATTCGGGTAAGAAATGTTTCGGGTGTGAGGGGACCTCGAGGGACTCTCGGAAGAAAATTGTTACCGAGGCCCTCAAGATGTAGTATTTACCATAAATCATCCGGGAGACGCGGTCTGAATTATTACATTTAGGGCCGGCCTGTGTCCCACGAGGGTGGCGTGATGTGGCTGACCAACACCTCCACTGAATTGCTTCGCCCTTTTCCCTTCGACCCCCTTCACCATGCCCCTCTTCTTATAGATACAATTATAAAAAAAGAACAGAAGGGCCGAAGTTTTGCCCACGTGACTTGAAAAATCGATTTTTTATTAATTTGCCTCTGTTCAGTTTCAATTTTTTCAAAAAGAAAGTTTGTATTATCCTCGAACCCAAGTTGGTCAAATTGCCACACTTGAGTACATACTACCGGTCCGTTCTTCACCAAATTTTCACCATATAGAGGGTAGGGCCTCAGGAGGTTGGGGCTAGGAACGCCATCTTGGGGCATAGATATAGATGGATCGCCATATAGGCTATAGATGGATGTGGAGGCCACCTATAGATGGATGTGTGGGTCACCTATAGATGGATGTAGAGGCCACCTATAGATATCCGTGTGGGTCACCTATAGATGAATGTGTGGCCCCCCGATAGACAGATGTGGAGGTCACCTATAGATGGAAGTGTGGGCTACCAATAGATGGATGTGGAAGCGACCTATAGATGGATGTAGAGGCCACCTATGGATGGATGTGTGGGCCCCCTATAGACAGATGTGGAGGTCACCTATAGATGGATGTGGAGGTCACCTATAGATGGATGTGGAGGTCACCTATAGATGGATGTGGAGGTCACCTATAGATGGATGTGGAGGCCACCTATAGATGGATGTGCGGGTCACCTATAGATGGATATAGAGGCCACCTATAGATATCCGTGTGGGTCAACTATAGATGAATGTGTGGGCCCCCGATAGACAGATGTAGAGGCCACCTATAGATAGATCTGTGGGTCACCTATTGATTGATGTAGAATCCACCTATGGATGGATGTGTGGGCCCCCTATAGACAGATTTGGAGGTAACCTATAGATGGATGTGGAGGTCACCTATAGATGGATGTGTGGGTCACCTATAGATGGATGTAGAGGCCACCTATGGATGGATGTGGACGCCACCTATAGATGGATGTAGAGGCCACCTATGGATGGATGTGTGGGTCACCTATAGACAGATGTGGAGGTCACCTATAGATGGATGTGGAGGTCACCTATAGATGGATGTGGAGGTCACCTATAGATGGATGTGGAGGCCACCTATAGATGGATGTGGAGGTCACCTATAGATGGATGGGGAGGTCATCTATAGATGGATGTAGAGGCCACCTATGGATGGATGTGTGGGTCACCTATAGATGGATGTGGACGCCACCTATAGATGGATGTGGACGCCAGCTTGACTATTTCAAGATTAAACTTCAGTTTCAATGTTGTTTTCTTCCAAACATTTTAAAATCAAGTTGAAATTGTGATTAGAGTATTTAGGGAGAAAACGTGCCACTTGTAGCTCACAGCGTAGGCGTCATAAAACGTAATTAATTTTTGAAAGGACACTAATCAAGTTAGGAGAGAATCCTTGAGCAGTAAAAAGGGGCGAATGGAATAATTGGAAGGAACATCTTTTCCACCCTCCCGCGTTTTTCCGTCGAGGTTATAAAGTCCGGCTCTTGTAAACGCATTACGGGAAGATAAATAACAATAAATCTTCCAAGACCCCCGTCCCATCCAGACGTACCCTTCCCCTCCGTCTCTACGACCGGATGAACAAGGGTCTGACTCACTCCCGTGGGACATCGCCCAATCAAATATCCTCGAGGCATCTCAACAAATGTAGTTATTGCCTTTCTCGCTTTCGACTCTCACTAATTGGCTCAGCTCTTCTTTTAAATTGTTCCGACCTGGCACAAAACACAAAGCAAACATCAATGTTCTATTTTTGTTCCAAGTCTTAAAGGGCCCTTTTAAAATTCTTTTGTTTCACATATTCACGCCAGGAACACAGTTTAAAATTTTAAAAGATTCATTTCTGCCTTTAGTTTTTCCCGTTCCTCAGAGCTCTTCTCATGATAACCCCTCACCGGGGCTTATTCGATTACAGAATTAAAAGCCAAAAATTTTAACCAAATCGGGTCCATCGACCTCCTGCTTTCTCAAGTGGTTTACAATTTTAACACACTACTGCCGAAGCATGTACGAAAAATTAAGAAAGTAACCAATTTAAAACCTAGAACATCAATATCTTATCTTTCAGCCATTTTTCAATCAGTTTCTTTCCTTTGAGATAAATACGGAATCTAGTCAAATATATGTTTAGAATGTTATCCTAAACGTTATCTTATAAATTAAAATGTTGTAAAGAAATGCCTATGATGCTCTATTAAAAGAGTCAGTTAATAACTATTTCCTAAAGAAGCAACATTTTTTAAGATTAGGTGTCAGAAGTGTTTCTATTTAATTTTTGGTTTTTCTGTTACATAAAAAGTGGTTTCTCTTCAAGATGAATTCCGGTTTCTTTTTAATTTTTGTGACAATCGCGTTATTCGCCGTATTCGAGTGTTATCCTCTGGCGAACGAGACAGAATCGAACGAGATCGCAATGTACTCTAACCTATCAGACGGAGATGACTGCAGACCTTATGGATGTGAAAAAGGCTTTTGTTGGACCTACTGTAGTCCAGGATGGGAATGGTGTTACACCACTAAAGGAACCACTTGGGATCAAAAATACGTGTTTTGCAATAATCGCGATGATTGCAAATCTTGTTGGAATTGTGCCGGTACTTGTTCCTACATCCATTAAAATTGAAACTATTATATTTTATTTATCTAATAATATACTTAAATGGATCTTAAACTGTTTTTTTTTTTTATTTACCATAGTGATCTTATAATTTTCAATGTAGGAAATTATGAATGATTTTGGTCGCAATGTGCAATGAAGAAAACAAAACATAAAATGAAGGTATGTACTTCTTGGCCATTTAAAATACATGGTGTACCAGCTAGAGTAGACTAGAAAGGAATCTCACAGAATTCCGACCAGATGAAAAAAAAATCCGCTAAAATCTAAGTAAACCCCCATCAGATTTCGTTGAGAAATCAATAATTGGCTTCAGCAACTTTTGGCTCCGACAAACAGGGTGATGCAGAAAGGCCCTAATTTTGATATTTTAAATAAACACCCTATATTTTGATGTTTTGACGATGGAAATCGGTTTTATTCTTTATTTCCAGTAACTTTTACTAAAACACTTTTTCAGAGAGCAAAAGTTCCGGAGTTACGAATACTGTCTCTACGTGCCTAACTCCGGAACGTTTGGTCATATGAAAAAAGTGTTCTAAGTAAAAGTTACTGGAAATCAAGTATAAAATCGAATTCCATCCTCAAAACACAGGGTTCGTATTAAAAATAACGAAATAAGGGTCGTTCTGGAGCACCCTGTATGTCGGATCCCAAATTAATTGATACCAATCGATTTCTCGCTAACAAGGGGGGTTTACTTGGATACTTTTTTCATTCGATCAAAATTCTGGAGGATAATCGGCTGGTCCATTCTTGCCGGTACACCCTGTATATTAAAAAAAAAGTCATTAATTAGCTTCTTTTCTAAAATTTCCAAAGGAAACTCAACTTCTTGCCTGAGAAAGTTGTGCTCGGACCCCAAAATATTTTCCCTGTCTTTTCTATTTGTAAGGAAAGTGAAAACCCATATTTTATCTCTGTCAAAAAGTTAGCGTTGACCCCTTCCCTTTCTCTTCGACGAGTATCCCCCTATTTTTCTTCCCATCCAACACACGTATATTTCTTAGTTTTCTAAGTCGGAAAAAAAGGGGGCTGGGGTGGACTTTTCGCGACAAATATGGTCGGGAGGGGTGAGGATAATGTATGGAGATTGTCAGGAGGGTGTTGTCCGAGGCATAAATATCCCGGTACTTGGGGCTTTTCGATGTTAGTGGGAGGGGTGAGAAGGAAAAGAGTAAAGGGGAGGGGACATCCGTTTTCCCACGGGAGCTGATTTGCGGCCTCGCCAAGAAGTCCAGGACCCTCATTTGCTTGCGTCGGGAAAAAGTCAGTTGCCAGGGGTTAAAAAGGGAAAGGGCAAGTTGGGAGGGTTGATGTTTACAGACGCAATCCTTACGTAAATAACCTCTAACGAGCGGTCACTTTCCCGTTTTACAAAAAAAGGTTTTTTATACTTACATGGACTTCTTTTCTCTTGAAAAAATGTCTTTTTTTCAAAATGGAGAAAAATTAAGCAACTAGCAGCACGGGCGGACTGGGACCTTAGGGTCAGTCCCTTGAGGTCCTGCATGGTTTTTTGTATCTTTTAAGGACATTAGCTTTTATGGTTATTGTTGGCTGTTAATACTGCATAGTGAGACCGACCTCAATATCCTTTCCTCCGGAATCCGCCTAAAATATTTGCACTTTTAATAAATTGAATAAATCACTTTTAGAATATTGAAGCATTCGATCAGATTTCCTTATCGCAATGCTAACAAAAAAAAAAAGTAATTAAAAAGATTGCTTGAAGTCGCTGGGGGATTTGTCAATTTTTCGTTTTAAATGAAGAAGTGAAAAAATAATGGGTGAGGGGACAAAAAAAAGATGAATAAAAAAACGGACTCGCTTATTTTCCTCTCCTGAAGAAATCCCAGGGGAGAGACGTTGGTGACTTTGGTTAATAACCGGGGCCCCTGAATCATTGTTTCTCCGATCCCTTTTATCTTCAAGGCTTAACTTTTACTTTACACATACGTAATTGAATGGGTCCTTTTCAAAATTTCCCCTCATACCGAAGAATCAAAGGACAAAAAATTGATTTATATCCTGAAGGATCGTTTGTCATTTCGACAACTTGTCCCATTTATTACGGCCAATTTTCAGGATTAGACTTGTCATTTCAAAAATCGATTATTCCAAAACTCTTTAAATTCATTCAACACGTTTGTTATGAAACTTTGTTGAATTAGCAAGTTTTCTTAGGGAGGGTTTTGACTGATTCAAGGAGAATCCCGAAGGGAATAAACTGTCTAAATGTCACTGTTCCGTTCATTAAGCCGCTTTCTCACGGTTTAACTTTACACGTTGAATGTCAGCCACATACGCGTCAACCGTGACGTGTGGAATTTCCTTGAAATAAACAATAAAAAAAAATTTAAATTATTTTTTTTTCCCTCTAGAGTTGTTTTAAGATCTGTAAAAGGGCAAGGTGTGACAAAAGAGGACAGACAATATGTCCCTTTTCTGACGTCTGGATTTCCCATCGGACTACGCCTGAATTTGCCTAATGCCAAGGAGACTGTAAGGGAGGGGGTGAAAAGAGGGGGTTCGTCGGTTGAGGTTCTCCCTGTTTTTGCGGGTCTCCCTTAGGATATTAGATTGCGGCTGGGGTCAATTTGGCGGCCAATCAGTTTAGAGCCGCCCCTCAGGTGGACCCTCCATTTGTCCTCGTCTTTGTCAAGGCATATATTACCTCAGGGTGGAAAAAGAAAGAAAAAATATATACAAAATAGAATTTTCTTTTCAGAAGTTACAACAAACTAAAAATTTGAAGTTAATGATTGATGTGTAAAAAAGGCAAAATAAGAGAGCTTGTGACAAATGGAATAATGAATTTTAGATCAGGGAGTTTCTGGAAAGTGGACACGTTATGTTTGCCTGTGAACTTCTCAATTCCCAGTCGGACGTTAGTTTAGGGAATGATCAAGAGAGGGTTTATGCACACAGGGTTATGTACGGAGGAGACCTCTTGAGGGTGGGCGGGGGTCGCAAATATTTACCCCCGGGTGGCCCCCACGCTCGTCAAAGTCCCCCTCTTATCCTTCTCTCACCGATCTTAAAACATTCAAAGCTCTTATCCCGATCCTTTACCTCTCGAATAGGGGTCACCTTAATCTTCAGCCTTTGAATACTTAATGATAATTGATACGAACAGGGATTTTAATAATTAATTCCAAAAAATAACAAGAAAACCTTTTTTCCTTAAAAAAACAGGCTTTTCCTCTCATTCAAAATTAAAAAGTGTTAACATTTTTAAAGCTTCTTACATTCTTTTAATTCTTTATGACCTAGATAAATCTAATCGCCTTAATTAAAAAGAACTTTTCCCTCTCTTTTTTAGCAAATAATTACTTTGGATTATTTAATATTTGAATTTTCTTAATCGATAGAAGTCCTTCAAGTAATGAAATGGGAGAAGAGTAATTATAAATTAATAGCACGTTGTTTGGAAGCGCCGCATGGGACCACGAGGCTAAATTATACATCGGCGGTCTCTCTCGGACCCTACGTCCAATTAGCCTTCCCTTACTAATGGCGATTAGATACAATTAGCATTACTAGGGCCGGTCGTATATTTAGCATTTCACAGCCCATTACTTAAAATTAACAGCTTCTTTCTTGAAAGTTTCTTCGTTGTATGACAGAGGCGGATGTAGGAATTTTGAGGGGGCGAACCACTAAAAATCAGAGGCGCCCCCAAATCTTAAAACGTTATTTTGAGGGGTTTTTTCGTCGAAAAATTGTCTCTTAAAACGTTGATTTTAAGGTTTTTTTAAACGAAAATTTGGCTTTATAAATGTTGACTTTGAGGTTTTTGACGAAAATTATCTCTTAAAACATTGATTTTGAGGTTTTTTTTATCTTTTAAAAATATTATTTTTTAGAACGTTTGTTTTTTATGTTTTTTGATGTTTTTTTGACAAAAATTATATCTTAAATGTTGATTTTGAGGTTTATAACAAAAAAATAATTGTCTCTTAAAACTTTGATTTTGAGGTTTTTTTGACAAAAAATTTGGCTTTATAAATTTTGACTTTGAGGTTTTTGACGTTGCCCCCTGGCTGATGGCAACGCCCACGCCAAAAAAAAAAAAAAAAAAAAAGAGTTTTTGACGAAACTTTTGCTCTTAAAACCTTCATTTTGAAGTTTTTAATGAAAAATTTCCTCTTAAAATATTTATTTTGACGAGATTTTAAAAAGTTGGCTATTAATGTGTTGATTTTGCAGTGTTTTTTTTTTTTATTGCCTCAAATTATGTTTATCACGTCTGAATTTTAGAGGATTATAATATGGAAGTGGAGAACGAGGGGGGAAAAAAGATTCAATGAATGGATAATAAAGGTAGTAAAGTCGGACGTAGTGTGTTTTCAGGTGAAGAAAGGGGTTGGGTCCGGGGGTTCTAAAATTGTCGGGCCTAAGCGGGGAAGGTAGGCCCTTGGGCGTCTTTCCCGCTAATGGAAACATCACCTAAACGTGAGAAGTGTTTCTTTCTTCGTTAGCCCTCCTATCTTCGTACTTCTTAGTCGGGTCCCTTTATTGTCCTCGGTCCTCAATAAAAACGGGCTCCTCCTGATTCATAGATCACAGTTTTAAAATGTAGAAAGCTTTTCTTGTATTAAAAGACTTAAAACGTCACAACGAGGTTTCGTTTTTAGAGAAACAATAATGGAGTATGTATTTCATGAATAAATTTTACATTGTGAAATAGTCTTTCTCAAAAGCAAATTAATGAAATGCTCTAGAAGTTGAAAAATGACCGCGCCAAAAAAGAAAAAAAACCGCTAAAAGCGATTGTTTGGCCCTATCGAGCAACAAGTAAAGCAGTCCAACCTGATATACATTTGACTTATCGGGGGCAATTTGAAAGAGCCCAATTTGTGATGGATATTCCCAATTTAGTATGATTTTGCCAATTTTGATTGCACTGGAAGTTAAAAGTAGCCCAATTTGCGATAAATTGCAAAATCATGACACTTTTGACCATAACGTTTGAATTATCCCAACTTTGTATGAATTGCCCAATTTGACAACATTGGAAGTTTAAAGTAACATTTGCGATAACTTGCCCAATCTGGCAACAATAGTCGAAGTAGCCCAACACCAGCTCATATGAATTTGGCTAATCTGGGACAGTCTAAAAAGCCAAAGTAAAAACATGACCTCATTTGGTATGAATCGCCCAATTTAATTACACTGGAAGTAAAAGAAAGCCCAATTTGGCAAAAATTATGCAGTCCAACCTCATATATGTAGATTTGAATAGTCTGGTACGAAATTAAATAGCCCAATTTGTGACGAATTTGTTATGGATCGCCCATTTTGACTACACTCCAAGTAAAAGTAGCCAAATTCGCTAAAAATTACCCAATCCTGACACTTTTCACCAGACTGTTTGAAGTAGCCCAATTTGTATGAATTGCCCAATTTGACAACACTGTAAGTTTAAAGTAACATTTGCGATAACTTGCCCAATCTGGCGACAGTAGCCCAACACCAGCTCATATGAATTTGATTAATCTGGGACAGTTAAAAGATTCAAATTTGTAAAAACTGCCCAATCTTGACACTTTTGACCGGACTGTTTGAAGCAGCCTGATTTTGTATCAATTGCCCAATCTGGCAACACTGGAAGTTTAAAGTAACAAAATTTGCAATAACTTGCCCAATCTTTCAACAAGTAAAGTAGCCCAACCCCATCTCAATTTGACTAATATGGGACAATTTAAAGAGTCAAATTGTAAAAATATGACCTCAATCGGTATGAATCGCCCAATTTAATTACACCGGAAGTAAAAAGTAGCCCAATTTGCCATAAATCACCCAATCTGGCAACAAGAAATGCATATACATTTGACTAGTCTGAGACGATATAAAATAGCCCAATTTGTGACGAATTTGGTATGAATCGCCCATTTTAAAGTAGCCCAATTTGTATGAATTGCTCAATTTGGCAACACTGGAAGTTTAAAGTAACAAAATTTGCAATACTTGCCAAATCTGGCAAAAATTAAAGAAGCCCAAAGCCATCTCATATGAATTTGACTAGTCTGGGACAGTTTTTAAAGCCAAAGAAAAAATGACCTCGTTGACAAATAAGCCCAATCCGCTATTTTAAAATTGCCCAATCCAGTAACATGTGTGGATTAGTATAATCCGGAAGGAGCCCAATTTGATATTTTTAAATCCCAATTTCGTACCAATTGCCCAATTTGGCAACACTAGAAGTTTAAATTCCCCAACCTTTACCCAATTTCGCTATGAATCTCCCAGTCCGGCAACATTGTAAAGTAGCCCAATCTGGGGAAGTTTAAAGGAGCCCAATTTGGAAAGTTCAATTTTGCCCAATTTTCTATCAATCGCCAGATCCGGCGAAACTAATTTTAGCCTCTTCCTCTCCCCTTCTAATAGCTTCCATATAAAAGTTGCTCTCATATTCAAGGTATCAAATAAATTGAAATGGTTGATTTTATGGTGCTTCTCGTTATGATCGTATCTTACAAGAAAATCGCTTTTAAACTCCCAAAGATTTGTTATATCGTTATAATTAAGGTAAAAACCCTCGAATCTCTTCGTATGATATCTTTATTGGCCCCACTTTATAATGAGAGCTCATTAGAATTTGTGGCTTTCGAAAGAGGAAATATAGTCAAAAACGTTTGGGTTAATTGCACTCGGCTTAGAGAAAGCGAGGAGGGAAATTATTGAAGATGCGGGGATCCGGAGGCCCAAAGGTGTGCTAAGGGCCTTTTATGGTCGCATTCTTAGGCAAAGGCCCTTATATCGTACATTACGAGCAATATTGTCTCTACGCCCTACTTCCCTTTAACGGCCTTGCTTTACTGCCTCCCCCCCCCCTCCAGTCTCTATTTTAATAATGGCTCCGATGCGATTTTGTTGTAGATCCAGTCAAATAATGACGACTTTATAAACGACCCACGTTATTATCAGACTTTTGAAAAATCGCATATAAAAAACAACTTTTTACACTCAATCTCTAACTTTTCTGGCTAAATAACGCACTGGGGAATTCACGCCATAACTTTACATAAAAAACAACAACACAGAGGAAAAACATAAAAACCTTCGACAAAGGACAGTTTTTTTACAAAGAAAAATTAGAATTTATAGAATAAATGAGACTTAAAAAATGTCTTTTTGTCATAAAAGATTGCAAAAAACGTAAAAATTGAATAACCTATCAGATCTTGCAGGGAAAAAGGACAAAATTTAAATTGTTTATCGATTCCCTCACTCTTATTTCGTATTTAGGTATTATTTAAACAAGAAAATTGTTTGAATTTTCTACTCTTATGTGAGTTTTTGAGTGGAAAAGGTCCTTTGGCGGATATCGGGTGGGCGCCCGCGCCGCCCCGGAGCCTTCGGGGTCGCCTATGGGCCGAGGAAGGAGCCGCCCCCAAAGCCACACCTTTGACCACGCCCTTCCCAAACTCCGCTTTTCCCGCCTCTCACCTGAGTTTTATCGAATTAAATTGCGTTGAAATTTTATTAAGCGCACCTCCTACGTTTTCACGCTGGATTAGACCTTAAAGCAATTAGGTAACTAGAGTTTCAAATTTTTAAATAAATATTTGGTTTATATTTTTAACTTTGTCAAAAGAAAGTGTATTTAAGTCCCCAACTATGAGGAACAAAAAAAAATTGTATTCTGAACTCTTGGAAATATGTTTTACCTGTTATGGTTCCATGTCTTTCAGAATGGTATATCCAAAACGCCTTAAAAACTGTCTTAAGCTTTCTTGGTCATTTGTACTTATATTTTGTCAAATAATCTTGTTTGAACCTTATTTGGCCATGCACATAGTGTTCAATTTTAGCGGTTTTAAGAGGGTTTTCCACTACTAGGTGATATCACCCTCGCGTCAGTGGTGTTTTCCCATCGGAAAAGTCCATTTCAGCTATATTGGGTTCAATTAGGGGACCGCCCGCCTTGAACATACTTGGCATACATCACTTACCTGGTATCGGGGTTACCGTGATCATCAATAGTGTTGCATTTGTTCCATCAATATTTTGATAACAGGTTTTGAAGAACAATATTCATGTGGGGTTTGATGAGTTTGTGATAAATGTGAATTAGGAAAAAAAGGTTCGAATTTGTCCCAGGTTTAATGTCAAGTAAAACAGGTCGGATATAAATTCAAACAATGGGAACGAATTAATTTCCCCTTTTCACTGGGACGGTATCGAAATCTGTTGTTTAAAATGGCCGCAGTGGGGCACGGTTTCCGAATTAATTTGTTGTACGTCGAGGGCCCTCGAGAGAGCGAGGGAAGGGCCACAGGGGAGAAGAAGTTGATTGCACTTGTTTCAAATCGAAAACCCGGAGCCGTGTGAATTGCGTCCAATGTTTTTTTGACCCATATGTAAACGGGGAAGAAGCCAGGAAAAAAAGTGTAAAATTTTTTGTTATTTGCGTCATTCTGCAGTGAATTGCAGAGTCAGGGAAGTCTTGAGGGTGTCTGGAAGACAATGTGATTGGGGGCCGAGGCTAATCAGAGAGAGGAGTATGGAGAGCACGTCTACACTGCAATCACCGACCATCTCCTGAGATTCAAACCCCTCCACCCGTCAGCCACGCCGTGAATTAGAAAACTTGCCCATCCGCAATAGTTCAAGGGATAAAAAACGAACCCCTCAATCAAATCACTCTCACTCATCATTCCAGTTACTTCAATTTCTATCAAAAAAGATAAAAATGTTTGATATTTTTAAGCAGCCCTTTTAAACAAATGTGAAATACAATCTTTATGGCGATCCTCACTCTTTTATGAACTTTAAACATAATTTTTAGCCAGACAATAACATGAAAGATATGAAATGTCGTGCACCGTTTAATTAATTTTTCAACAAAGATAAAGCATTTTGCACATTTTTCAAAATGATCGCGTGCACGCTCTTTTCCTTGTGGATAATAACTTTTGTTATTTCTTTTTTTAAAAGTAAAGGGTTTTAGTAGAATATTCCGGACTTTCTGTATCCAGGGCAGTGGAGATAAAGATAAAGAGTGAGGAGGGGCGGAGTCCCTTGAGCATGATAAAAGGACATTAGCAAGCATCTCCTCGGGTCCTCTGCAAGGAAAATGTACCTCCACATTCTCCCAATGGAATATGTGACAAATAACGTTGTTTATCATTTCGCACAAGTTGAAAAGGGACTGCATTACCTTTTAAATGTTTTAAAAAATTGTGGGAAATCGTTTTTTTGGAAAGCATGAATTGACTTTACTGAAATTCTGACATGGCAGAAGTTGGACTGAGTCACTAGGATGATATAAGGGTGGAAGCTCATCCGATATTACTATTAATCAATGAGAAAGAGCGTCTCTTTGTTTATTTACGCAACGTCGAAGAAGAGATAATGGAGAGCGGAGAAAAGAGAAGGGGACAACGCGTAGGAATTATAGAGGGAACTAAATTCCCTCGGGATGTAGCCAATCAGTGGCCGAGAAATTGCTTATCTGCTGGGCCCAACTCGTACCTATGGCATGCGTCCCCTATCTACCGTCATGCAAAACTTCACATTGTAATAAATCACGTTAATAAAGGTTTCTTGGGAAGCGAAAAAAAGGAGGCCGGATTGCTTTTATATATTGCAAGAAGGGTAAATAAAAGTCGGGTTTCGGAGTAATGAAGGTAAACCTCAGTGAATGTCGTCCGAGGCTCGTCATCCCGGTGGGCATTATTTATGTCCTCTAAGTCCGTGTTTGCACTCTACAGATTTCCCAGGTGTGCTCAAACTCCCCGATTCTACCCCTTCCCCCGCGCAATTCAGCTCCGGCCCCGAGCGAAAAATTTTTCCCGCAAATGAAAATACTCTCCTTTTGTTTTCTCTTTTTTTTTACTCCTCAGAAGTCTTTTTTCTTTCATTCATTTCTTTCTTTTCTCTCATTCTCCTTTAGTGCCTTCGCTTTTATTGAAATCACTGATTAATGCAAAGAGGGATGCGAGAATAATTTGTTTTTTCTATAACTTTTCTTGCTTTCAAGAACTCATGGGCCTCATATACGTAAGAATAGTCTAGGCGGCGACGATTTTACTCCATAATCCTAATCCTGTGACTCCCAAAATATGACAAATCTACTCCCCTGCAAATTGACTCTCCTAGAGCATGCCAAGGACCTATTTATGACCAGTAAAATTGGGAACTATGGAGCTTTTCCGATTTTATGCCGCAATTAGGATACTTCAGGGAGTTTAGCTTTCTCACTTACCGAAGGCAGTGGAAGCTATGTTATCACGCAAAAAGTCTAAAAATTATTGGTCTACCGAAATTAAAATTTCCACTTCCCTTTTGCACTAGATGATTCTGAACAAACCGTGTCTGTCAGTCCAGTGTGGTCAATTTTTGTCCCAGGCAAAACTGCATTACGTAACATTTCGATTTAGCTCAAATTTTCAGGGTTTGTGTAGCCAACTTCCCTATTTTCATGGTTCAATAGTCGTAAAGTAACGCTTTTTCTGCTATGATTGGCCCTCTAGTGGTCCCTGAAAGTTTCATTGTGATCCAAAAGATCGCTGCCACAATTCAAGCAATATGAGTAAGGAGGCTATCCTCATTTGTTTCAAACATTTGAAAGAGTTTTTGAAGTTGAATTTGGAGATAGAAGAAGAATCTTTGAAGAATATAAAGAAATATAACTTAGAAGGACCGCGAGGGCAGTAACTATTGTTGTGTGATGTGTACCAGAGTTCCCCTCGTTAGTTGGGAGTCATTTACAATTATGATAACAAGTGCATGGGAGTCAAATTGTAAATTTAGAAGGTAAAAAAATAAAATACCCGGAATTTAGAGAGTCAATTGGTATGCTCCCTTTTGGGCTATATCCTATAGAGGAAACCCTAGCTCAGTAGTTCAGCGATTCACGATGATGAACGGTACTGCAGGCTGTCAGGCAGATATTTCCTTCTCGGTTCGGAGCTAAGCCTGGCAGCCAATGTCATTCCAACAGAACCAAAATAAGCTTCCGTTGGACTAATAATTGTTGTTTATACTTCTTGCTCCAAAATCAAGGTTTCTGGTTTCCGCAGATAGATTTTGGAAGAATACCGCAAAAAAACATCTCAAATCAAAGAAGGAAGGACGTCGGTTTAACTTTTCCTCCAATATTCCCAGATATATATCAAAACATCCTTAAAACAACCCTAATAAAATCCCCCCTTATAAAATAGTAAAACTGACGTAAACATCGTAATTGCGTTACTACGTCAATCAATGGGGTGGAAGATTTCTATTCGGCCGAAATTAGTTTAATGCGGCCACGTCGCAAAACCGAAAAGCGACATCGTTAGTCGGAAACATTTCTCAACATTAGCGTCCTCCCCGCCGGGCAACGCGTGCACGTGCCTATTGTAGAACCACTAATTGTACACAAAATATCCTGTGTCATAGGACACCCTCTCTATTTGTACGAATAAACGTCCCGATCCCGCCTCTATTCCTAATGGTGATTGAATTCGGAATTCACTTCAATTTTCAAATAATCGCTATTCTATCACTATTTCACAAACTATTGTATATTTTAAACAACAGCAATATTCTTCAACATTGAAACTAATTAACCAATTAGGCAACCTCGTGAATGAAAAAATAGCTTACTATCGTAATAAATTGGGAAAATAAATCAGGAAAAGTTAAATGAGATTCGATTGTCGATTGTCTTCCCGAAATGTTGTCCATTCATTATCAGTTCTCGGTGAGTCGGTGGTGTAATGGATAGCACGTTGGAGTACCAATTCGAAGACGCGGGTTCGATTCCCGTCCGGGAGCCAATTTTTGAATCTCATTTAACTTTTCCTGGTTTATTTTCCCAATTTATTACGATTGTAATCCTGAGGTGCGGTCACCTCGATAACGAATAATTAGATTAAATAGCTTACTTCCCTTTGGAAATCAGCTAATAGTTTCAGAACGTTTGCCAAATTGGAAAATCTCTGATAAGATGAAATGTGAAGGGCCAGGGGGAAAAAAGATGAAAGTCACTTTTTTCGTCGATTTTGAGATATCAGCGCTATCTAGGGGCTATGGAGGATTACTATCATCTGGTAGAACAACAAGGCGGAAAAAGATGAGAATCGTCCGAAATGTGCATGAAAAGATTCGGGGTAAGAGGGAAAATAGATGAATGTTACATGCATTACAATAGGATATTACAAAAGGATTAATGGAAATCGTATTTCATTTTTCTCGAAATCACTTTTTGGTAACTTTTATCTTTTTCCCCCATGACCCTTCATGTATGAACATCACTGTAACTTTTAAAATGTGACCGGTAGGTTATTTTACATTTTATAAAAATACATTTTTCTCAATTAAATGTCCATAGCAAATCAATAAAAAGTGGAGGTTTAGGGGAGTAGAGAGGGAATAAAAAAAAATTAAAAAAATGAGGGTTCTCTCCAATACGTTTTGTCAGGAATTAAATATTTAACGACGTGATCACGTTTTCGGAAGAGATAGGGTGGCGGGTTCGGATGTATAAGAGACGCTCATTGAATAAAAAATTAAACCTTGAAAACGGTCACAGGATGTAAAATGTTAAAGGTGCCGTTTCCGAGTTTGAATATTTTAAAACGCGCGGATGATTCGGCTCGAAAGTTCTTATCCAGGCCGCAGAATGTTTTTAAAGGGCCCTCCTCGTGTAAAAATATAATCTTCGCTCCGGGTAAAAGACGTAGGATGCGAGGAAGGTAAGAAACGGAGGTAGAGGAGATAATTGGAAAAGGCCAAGTCCCGTGGGTAACAACATGGCGGAAAGTTACAACGGCTCCTCCTGAAAACAACTTACGGACAAACATTATATTTTTCGGAGTCTGATCAATAAAGGCTCCTTCAACAAAATTGTTCACAAAATGTCTTTTTTTAACAAAAATAACAACTTTTTTTTTCAGTTTTTGACACAATGAATATGACGAAGCAGATCAAGAAGCCGTAAGGTGTTGTGTTAAATGTTCTCTCCGTCGGGTTTAAGTGTTGTAAAGGGACGAGGCTCTACTCCTACATTCTTAAACGCAACGTTCACTCCCTTTCATGTTTCACTTCCCTATATCTGTTTCACTTAACCTTATTTCCCGAAGAAACTTTTTTTTTCTAGAATCATTTTAAATATTAATCCCACTCACATATGGGATGAAGGGACTCGCCCTGGGGCCGAACGGGGAAAACAAGGGGTGTGAGTCGAAACGTGATCCGATCCAACTTTGTTTATCATAAAAATATAAAAAAATATCCCTTTCGGTAAATAAATAATTTAATCCTTCGTTTATGCTTAAAGTACATCTTTTGTTGCGGTTCGATCCCCTCTTGGTGGCCTCCCCTTGGAAAATCAAATGGTAGGTAACAATGTGTAATTGAGGAACAATGAGATCAGATAGGCGTGACGTCACATCTGCACCCCTACTTGTTGTCCGCTTTTGGCTTAGCCTCCCTCAAATTTCAAAAGGACACATGGTGCACTTGCAGCTCATCTATCAAATAACCTGTTATAAATCCAACCATCCAACTTTATGGTGGTGTACTGTACACAATAGGGCTTTTAAATCGTAGATTGTTTTTTTAAACAAAATAATGCTTGGACAAAGGAAGAAAATATATAGGGTGTTTTAGGGTTCAGGGTCAATCTGGGGCAAAAATCCTAAGGATGTCTCAAAAGCAGCGAATTACAGGTGCCAAGTGCAATACACGAGGCAACTCACGAAGCACTCCTGTCCCAATTTTCAATCTTTCAATTTTAGAATGCTGACATGACAGAATGACAATTTTTAGAATCTTTGCATTTTGCTGAAGTGTTTATCAACCAACTCCACCAAAAAAGAACAATTGAGGCACCTATGCTGTGGATCTGAGAAAAAAAAAGTTGTATAACTAAGGTTACTTCCATTTTATGTTTTGATCATGAAAAATTTCCCACTTGATTCGTTCACGATATTTTAGTCATTTTTTATGGTAGTTTTTTATTTTATAAAACCGTCTCATCCCCTTTTTTACACAATAACTTCTGATAGCCACAGATGCCGCACTTTTCTGCCTATTATGAACGAAACAGCCGGCTGAGGTTTTGCTAAAAAGGTCCTCACTTCCCCCTCTTTAAACCAGGAAAAAGACGGGGACTCGTTTTTTTATAAGAACCCCTCACCCCCTTTTCATGACACCATTTCGTCCCTTTGCATTACGCCCAATTAAATCGGGCTATTTATTATAAATTATCTACGGTTACGAGGTAACAATTATTTTTAATAAGGAGTACAAACGTATAATTGAGTATTTGTTTTGAAAAAAGTAAAATATTTGAATTTTTTATATTAACAAAAATATTGCGAATATTGAAGTTTAAAATTCAGATTACCTGGGGGAGGGTTTCCTTCCGGTTTCGCTAATGGCGATTGGGGAGAAAAAAAAGCTACCCCGTTTACATTAAAAAATTGATAAATTGAATTATTTCATACCAATATGAAAAAAAAATTCGAGGCAGCCTCGAGAAGCAGCGAATTTCCTCCTAAAGAGCCTTTCATTTCAACCTTCTGCCATTATTTGCCAAGATCACCAAATTCCACTCAAGCTCATTAGCAGGGTCCATAATAAATTGAACCATAATCGACTTCGGTCTTCTGCTCATAAGGCCTTCCCGTAACGATTTTCAACCACCTCGAACCTTAAGGTTTCAATAAAATCACGAAAGTGCTCTTTGTGCACTAAGCGAAAAAAAAATCTGAATTGCTCGGTGGAGACAGATTGTGAAGAGCGGTGACGGTGGAGCCCAATGGCCCTTGACCTGGATAACAGATGGTCCAATGGCACCCTCAGACATGAATCCGTATGACGTAAACAAACGGACGAATAGACTCACCAGTTATCTCTTACTGTTATATTACCCGTGACCGTCAGATGGTGCGGAGTAAAAGGGGTGGAAATGCAATATCTACACCGAATTATCCTTCCATTGTCTATGGGGTTTCTTCATTCTAAACAAAAATAGGAGGCTTTTTAAAATAGTTCAGCTCACACAGCCACCTGCTACATTTTGCAAAATTATCAACCCAAATGTGGTTGTAATAATATTTTATTTATTTAAAGGAAGGTGTAAGAGGATGGGCCGTTTTCGTTTAGGCTTGGGATCGTTTTATCTCGGTGTATCACTTTCCTTCTCAGTATAAAGAATTACATTTGTTATTTGGGCCGTGACATAAAGTGTAATTCGGAGACAGGAGCGGTATAAGAAGGCGGGGGTAGGTCACCCTTGGGGGCTGTTTCTCTAACCGACATCGCTTTCCTATTACACGAACCTTCAGCCTCCCTTTCAAAGAAGCACAACTTGGATGGAACACAACGCCCGCTTTCTCAGGTAAAACTAAAGAGTTTTAAAAATTATTTTTTCAACTCTTGAGATTCCCTCAATTGTCAGAAGAGACAAGCACGAAAAGAGACGTTTCAACGCTTCACAGGTAGCCCAATGAGTGACAGTCCCTTGGGGTAATTCATTAGCAGACCCCTTTCATTGAAAACAAGACTTCTGAGAACACATTATTTCATATTCCCACGTTTTGAAAAATTCATAAAAAGTAGAAAAAACTGACATAGGAAAGTGAACAAAAAGTTGATGGCGGCACGTCTTCTTTGCCATACCTTCATCACCAAGGTTCAAGGAATGATTGAAGTGGTGTAGTTTAAGAGGTAAAGATTGCTCTTTAAAGAAGCCTGGAAATAAATAAACCCCTAAAGCCTGACAAATGAGCCCAAAAACTCGATTTGAGGGTGACAAAGATGCAGGTAAGCTAGCGTGCAAAATCCCATTAACTGACTTCGTCCATAGAAAAGGGCGTTTGTTAACCTCAGGAATGAGCTACCGTAAAATTTATGGCATCGCTTTGAAATAAGGCATGCGGTTTGCAATTTTTCGGTTTATTTAACAATCGTGTATGTGCTCGTGAGGGCAGGCGATTTGGTACAAGAATTGGACTAAAGTACGGACAGGACGGCCTGACATGCACTGTTTGCGGAGATAAGGCATCCCGGTGTTCGAGTTGACCATGCCGCTCCCTGAAATATCAATGTGGACGAAATCTACGCAAGGTGGGACGAACTCGAGAAGAAAAGCGGCTGCGAGACAAGGATATCCTCCTGGGCCTCGTCCTACATTAGTCGTATCCACTCCAACATAATCTAAAACAATTGATTATTCAGGGATGTTTCAATCTTCAATGATACTTGTAACTCTTGATCGGTAAAACTTCCAGAAAGGTAGCCTCCACACTCTATCTCCTGTATACATCCCAGCTCGATGTAGTTCCCACCAGATTATGTCCGATGTTGAAAAAACGCCGTTTGGTGGGGCACCCAAACTAGATGCCAAACCCGCTAAAAACGATTATTAAATGCCAAATTTAGAAAAGGAATTTACGATCTGATGTCCCCAAGTTGATAACTAGGCAGGGTTGATAGCAAGAAGAATACGAAAGTACGTCTGCCAGGACGACACGGCCATCGTTGTCGGTGTCCTCGATCCGAATCGTTTTTCCATTAACAGCCATGACGACGTCACCAGGTTTGACTGCTAGACCACTCGGTAGATTTTCATATACGGCCAACAATGCAGTCACGTTGATAGGAAGCCTCATTCGAGCTATCGCTCTGAAAATTCCTATAATCACAGCAGCTCCTGCGATATCTGCTCTATGTGTCGACATTCCTCTGCATTCTTTCAAGCATAAACCTCCCGAATCAAAAGTCGCCGCTTTTCCTAGCATAAAATTAATTAACGTGCTCAAAAATAGCGTTTTGTACCGCTTAAAAAGATAGGTTTTTCGTTGGATTGAACTCCACAGTATTTGATCTCCAACAAAACAGGCTGCTCGCAGGAACCTTTAGCCATAGTGAGAAAAGCATTGAAATTCTGTGTTTCTATCCAGTCTTTGTCTTTAGTTTCTATTGATACACCACAAGGACAAAGATGTTCTTGAACAAACTTGAAAAAAATGAATTAGCTACGATTTTCCTTTTATACCCGAGCAAAAACAGAAGGGGACATCAAGTTTCCGGGTACTTCTTCAATTTCTCGAGCCATATTTTGTGCTTCAGCTTTGACTAACCCTCTTATCCATCCATCCCTACGAAAATCTTAAGTTTTGAAAGACTTTTAATATCTTAACTTGTCGTCTCCAGTGTATAAATCAACTGTTGAAACTTGCTCTCGATCTTCTTTGGCTTTCCATTCTTGGTAACGCCATATTCCGAGCGCAGCCCCTTCAGCAGCTGCTTCCGCGTTAGTTACTCCGTCGACGGATATGTTGGCTATAGTCTTAAAAAAATGTATTAAAAAAGAGATTTATGAAATACGAACTTGATCCTGAAGAGCTTGAGCACCGACACCAGCAGCGATTCTGATATTTTCTTTACATTCGTCCAATCCTTCTGCATCATTTTTGCTGGCGCTTTCCGGCCCAAGGCCTGCAGCAGCGACCAAGTAAAACTCATCCCCTAAATTTCCGAAAACCTGAACTTTCCCTAATTTAAGCTTCGTCCTTTACAACAAACAATGAATCAAATTTTTATGGTTTAAACAGTACCCTTTGACCAGGTCAGTCAATTTTCCAGAAACACATTCATCAAATTTGGCAGCAGTTGGAGATAATTTAAATTCACCAGGACAGCAGCCATCATAAACTCCAAGAACAAGTCCTTTCTACAATCCGTATGAGATGAAACTAATTCTTTTACAAATTTTTACCTTTCCCTGTGTGCATAAATTGCTCGTGTATCGCACATGACGAAAGCTAACGGAACGTGTAAGATTTAGAAGGCGTGTTAACATTACAAAGTGTTCAATATTTTAATTTTGTTATATTGTTTGAATAAAATGAAGAAATTGCCATGTGTTTATATTTCATCTGTAGGTCAAGTAAATTGAGCAAATGATAACTCGTCGTTTCAGACATCCTGTATAACCAAACTCAACCAAGTTTGGCATTTTTGGCATTTTCCTTCAGAAATCACATATTTAAAGTGTCATTTTGGTGTGAATTATAAATTAAGCAAAAGATGAAAGTATTTTGAAAAAGCTTGTATTGAGGACATGGAAATGTTGTCGTGTACAAAGACAAGTAAAATATAAAATTGGATTGGAAAGTTTTTTGTGTTAGCAGTCGTCGCCTTTATCATGTGGGCAGGCGATCTGGTACAGAAATTGAAGAACCGTCCTGACTGGTCTTCCTGTCATCAGCCCTTTTCTTAAATAGGGGTGCCCAACTCCGTTCGAAAGCATCCCAGTTCCAGTAATGTCCAAATGTATAAATTCTTCATTATGGATGAATTCTTTGAGAAAAGCCGCACCCAAGCATGGCCCACCTCCGGTGCAATTTCCAACGTTGGTTACATCGACGCCAACGCAGCCTAAAATAGGTGTAGAACCTTTTGACTGTTAAGGAGAGTAAATTACTTGTGACACGTTCTGTATAGAATTTCCAAAGAGGAAATCTCCAAACTCGATCTCCAGTTTCAGACCCTGCCCTTTCCATTTCTCGATACAAAGCATGTGTATTGGTAAAGACTCCGGATGCCCCAGTTCCCAGTGTTTTTCTCATTCCAGCTAAAAAAAAGTAGTTTGAGTTTTCGAAAAGAAATAAGGTCTTACGTGTAAGGGTAGCGACGTTTAAAATCATGCATGGTTTTAGGTAGCAAGCGTAGGCAATGACGTCAGCTAAAACGACTCGACCTTCGTTGTCAGTATCGTCGATTTTGACAGTTTTTCCAACTTTAGTGACTACGACGTCTCCCGGTTTTGTGGCCATGCCTCCAATCATGTTTTCACAAAGAGGGATCAGTCCGATTATGTTCATCGGAAGAGCCATCATAGCAGCGCATCGCATGACGGCAAGGACGACGGCAGCTCCGGCCAAATCTCCTCTGTATTCGGACATCCCTTTGCAGTTTTTCAAGCACAGACCACCTGAGTCGAAAGTGATCCCTTTTCCGGTAAGAACTATCGGTTGCCCGTCAGGCGATCCTCCGCAGTATCCCATTTCCAGAAACAAAGGTGGCTCACATGAACCTTTCGAAATGGACAGAAAAGCCGTCATTTTGTTGCTTTCTATCCAATCTTTGTCTCTAACGTCAACAGCAACACCACAAGAACATAACGAATCGATGGCCATCTATAAAAATGTTGGAAATCATAAAATCTAGTTTTCTACTCACTCCAGCGAAAATGGAAGGTGTCATCAAATTAGCAGGCGTCTCTTCTATTTTTCGAGCTAAATTTTGATTTTCTGCTTTCACTTTTCCTCTCGTCCATCCCTCTCTGTCATCATTATCGAAAAGTTCCACTTGCGTTTCGGGATATCTTGATTCCTCACTTTTCTGATCTTGATAACGCCAAACGGCCAAATAAGCTCCTTCTGCAGCTGGCTCAGGATTGGTGAATCCTTCCACAAAAATTGCCGTCATTCCCTAAAATTTTATATTTTAAATATTTTTGTTATTTTTGCTTACTTCATTCTGTAAAGCTGAAGCTCCGACACCTGCAGCAATCCTGATATTTTCTTTACATTCATCGAGCTTTTCTAATTCGTTATATCCAACACCTTCGTGGCCAATGTTGGCAATAGCGACAGTATTGAAGTCGTTGCTAACATTTGAAAAAACCTGAGCTGTACCTGGCCTAAGATCAGTTCTAAAAAATTTATTTGTTTTTGTTTTTCTTCTGTGAATATTTTTATTTTACCCTTTTATAAGACTGCTTATCTTTCCTCCATTGATTTCATCAAATCTTTGCGTTGCCGGTGTCATTTTGTATTCTCCAGGGTTACAGCCTTCATAAACGCCAAGAACGACTCCTTTCTACAAAAAGGGACAAATGAAGGATTTTAAACGACGGAACTTACCTTCCCTCCGGCGGACCCTCCACCGCAATCGCCACCCGCACGGCGAAATTGTGTGTGTAAAGGTCCTAAACGTTTTGCCAACGACAACATCCTCTTCATCCTTCGTGTAATTGTCAAGTAATGAATGATATTTTATATAAACTTGTACCCAAAAATTTTAAACAATTTTTTCCGTGTGTAGTGAAAATTGTGTTTGTTGAATTTTAATAAAAAAAATTTCATATGTTTTCATGAAGCCACCTGTAATGTCGACTTAAAGGGCCTTATTGTAAAAAAAAAACCTTCCGATACAAAAGGCAAACAAAAGTGCATTCGATATTAATGCCCCTTCGCAATTTGGACGCGCGCGCCCCCTTAGAAAAACAGATGGGCCCCTGAATAATTGATTCCTAGTGAATCATACTATCCGAGTAAAAATGTTAATAAGCTCCGGTTACAAATTGTCTTCGATACAATAGGCCAGGAATTAACATAAAGTCTTGTTAAGCGATATCACCCTCCATATGCCCCCCTACCCCGCCCATATTTGGCCTCTTCACTCGGATCCACCCCGGTAATAGGACCTTTTTACAGCGTGAATAGAAAAGTTAACGACTTGTCAGCAGGGGTTTTATTGCGACGATTCTAGAATTGTTGTTTTAATTCTGAATGCCATATTGGATGCCCTGTATTTTTAGCCCCTTGGCCTATTTAATCTCTGTTGCTTATGATTGAATTGAATCATTTGGAAATGTTTATAAACTGAGATTTTGGTAAAGTTTTGGGAACCCGTTTGATTTGTTATCTAATGAAGAGTCAGAGCAAAGCCATTAGACCGCGTGTTGTCTCCAGCAAAGCTCTGTATTAGTGTTTACACAAGGGACCTAGTGTAATTACTTCTGTTTCAATACTCTCACCCCCCGCACACCTCACTCTCCTATAAATATTGCCTACCGGTCAAACATGCGATAAACGAAACGTTATTATCTATTACCGCAACTTTGCGGTTTTAATATATGGCCTTAATTTTCGTAAAGTAGTCATATTGTGGAGGAAAATCAATCTGAAAATCGTCCTGAAGATTATAAATCACCAACTGTCAGGTTTATGCAAAGGAAAACGCCGGAGGGTGGTCATCGGGAAGGGAAGAAGGGGCCAACTTGGCCATTAGGACTACCCGCTTAGTAGCGGCGACACCTCCCAGTGGGCCCTGGGGCCTCTAACTTCATTAGACCCTCGCGGATAATTGAGAAGGATAGCCCCGGAAGTCCTTCCTTCGGGCCTGATCCATCATCTTCCCTTAAACAACGTCTCGATTAATTAAAATATGGCTAACGTGTTTTTAACTTTAACCCCTACTCTAATTTAGAGGACCCTTTTCAAGCTAATTAACCCAAGATATTTAAAAGGGGAGACCTAGGGTCAAGGGCCATTTATTAAAGATTTTTTTCACCGAATATAATAGCTCAGAAAATTACATCGACTTTAAATATCCACAAATGGACCTTCATTCATGGACCAGGTCTAGAATGCTTTTTTTAGGCGAAAAAATTTGGATATTTTAATTCCGAAGATTTAGAGGTTTGCTCCCTTTGTAATAAGGGAAGGGGTCGAATAGGGTTAACAAACAGAGGGTTTCTAAATGTCCTTTGTCCCTCTTGTTTGCCTAATGAGAGTTAGAAGTTTCCTCACATATCTTACAATTAGGTGGCTATGAGTAGCCAACTTGCCCATTAGTGGACCCCAACATTTGCCTCCCTATATTTTTTTCTTATTTCTAATCTTTAGAGGCAAAAAACATGAAAACCTTATTTTTAGGAATTTTCTCTATTTGTATTTTAACAATAGCACGAGTTACTCTTCTGGAAAGGGGGAAAAACTAAGGGGAAAGTTTAATCAGATTCTTTTCTTTCGGTTTCTGCTTTTTTTGCAATCTAATTACCTACTAATTTATATGAAGACGAATAAGTTATTCGGTGATTAATGTGAGTGTGAATTATTTGAGATAAGTAATGTGCCTTGCATTGAGGATTATCCATTAGCTTAATGGTGCTCATTAATGTGACCAAGTTTTGAAACTATTATGGGAAACGAGGAAGCGTTCCGCCTCGCAATGCCCCTTAATTCCAGGTGTGGTTTTTATAGTTTGGATGATTTGGCAATTTTGGTCAGTTTTGACAGTTTGGGACATTTGGTTAGGACGAAAAAAGAACTTATTTTCCTCGAGTAAAGTTTTTTTTTAAGAAGTTCTTTTACGGAATAGAGGAAATAAAGAAAGTGAGGGGGAAAAGTGTAAAAGGGAAGGGCTATAAATACATGAGCTACTGAAAATTACTGTAGAGGCCATTAAAGCGTGAAGTCAGACAGATGATCAGCTAACTCAGTGAACAAATGAAGGGTGAGGGTGAAGGGGAAGGGTTTTTTTATTCTCGTTGCAGGGGCAAAACGAATTAGCGCGGCTTCTTGATAAACTGCCGCCCTGTCCTAAAGTAATTCCTCAAGCTTCCTACAACTTCGGTAGGGAGTTTTTTCCCCCGTTGTGATAAAAACATGAGTTTTTAATAATTTTTAAAAATTTTGTTTTTGTCTCGAGGGAGGGTTGTTTATAACGATGGGAAATAACGGGAGGGAAATCGGGAAAATTGAAAAATAAAACATCCCTTGAGGTGTCCTCTATAATATGCATAACTGGGACCCGCATAACTTCTTATAACCTTAACACCCGACCTGGGCTTCCCTTGATTTCCCATAATGCCCCCATAACCTCTCATCAAAATGTTAAAACTTCCTCTTCTGCTATATCAATGTTCATAAAAAGAAAGTTTTCTAAACATTTATTTTTAATTAAAACAAATCGATGGGTTTAACTCTAGAGCGGATTATCTTTGTTCAACCACCCAGGGAATAATAGAATTGATTTTCTCTACATAATGACCCATCTAAAATTCCCTAAGCCATTTCGGATAATTCGAGGAGTCGTTACAATAACATTTGAATAACATTTAAACCTTAAGTAGCCTTTTAAGACCACAAAACGTTTGAAAACTAGCGTTTTCACGTCTTGATAAGATTAGGGGGCGTGTAAAAGTTGAGAACTTCTTATGTGAAGAAGGAGAAAAGCGTGTTCGTTTTTAAGGTGTTTCCAAACAGAAAAGGGCCCTCTTGTCAGCAGACTTGACAGAGGCAAAAGGACTTCCAAGTATCCCCACGAGGCTTTCTATTTACTCAAAAACTCAGAATATTCTTACTGTGATTTTATTCTTATTTGTGAGAAAAACCAAAGTGGTGGACGTCCGATAACTTTTTTCTCGAAAAACCTTAAGATCGATGTTCAAATAAACTAAAAAGTTCAACAAAATGGAGTTTTATGTGATAAATAATGTAAATGACCTACTAAGCATTGAACGTGTCTACAGGTGAATTCTTTGAAAAATTTTGACACCTTTGAACATCAGTAAAAAATTGAAAATTTTACAATTTTTTTTTCTTTACAATATAAGCATTCTTTGTTACAGTCAATCTGATAGGCAAACCCTTAATTAAAACATAAATCTTAAATTGCATGATAGAGATATAAAATTAAAAATAAAAATGAAGAAAATGATGATATTTTATACATTTTATGGAAAATTTTTATGGATTTTCGAGATTTTCGAATGAAAATTGTGGAGGTCCCTGTGTGGAAAGCATCCCTGTCGAAGGGGTTGTGAGGTGAAAAGGTTTCGAGTGGTTGTGGTGGGGATGAAGGTTGGGGTGGGCGTGTCTGGGGGTTGAAACGTTGGAGTCACGCCCCCAGGGGCGTATAGCCTTTCGGGAGGGGGGTGGCCGGGCCGAGTCTGTTCCCCCGTGGTCTACCCACCAGAGACGTGTTCGGGATGCTCGTCTGACATCATGACCGCTGTCGAGTGCGGTGGCTACGGTTCAAGCTCCCCTTGGGCGGCAAGCCTATGTGGTGCCGCCGATTTGGAAGCATGGGGACGAAAACTTTATCCTGGATCTCGGATGTTCCTTCAGGACACTTTGCATCAACCTAGAGGACCCGTTTCAGCCCTAAAAGAAGAACCTCTACCTCCAAGGTCTTGGCCAGTCGACAACTCAAGGTCAGATTTTATTTCATTCTATCCCCCATCCAAAATTTACCCCAAAACACCCACTTAAAATCCAAAAAAAATCATATCATAAAATCGTAAATTTCAAAAACATTGTAAAAAAAATTCATTTTCTGTCATTTCTAGGGCATTATCGCTCAGTTTAAAATATCTATAAAAATTTTATCGTATAATAAACACTGTAGGACATTATTCCATCGTCCAAACAACTATAAAAAGAACTTGTTTTCTCCCTAATCTCTTTTTCTATTTAATTTTATATCTAAAATAGCATTATAAATTATTATTTTTAGTAGATTTTCATTTAAAAAACCATAAAAAAAGTCTAAAAAATGAATTTAGATTGTACAAATTGTTTTGAATCCCATTAAAATTGAAAATAATTAAGAAAAGAAAGAAAGTATTTAAAAACCCTATTAAAATCAAGACAAGGTGGCAAAAACAAAACAGAGAAAGTCTTTCACCCCTTTTTCTTAATTAATAACCTTGAACTTCATTTTCATGAAAACCATTTTGTTTACCTTACCAACCATGATAATTAATACTATTGGTCACCTAAATTATCTTCACTAGAAAAATTGAATTTTATTGATAAATGACTTCAACCTTTTTATGTCCAAAAATACCAGCAAAATTTTAAGCTAAATTACATATTTAAAAAATTAATTTTTTACCACCTAATTCTCAATGAAAATTTTTTGTCAAAAGTAAAAGGGGCCCAATCACATTAATTTTATTTATTTTTTTTAAATTTGGAAATTTCTTTAACAAAAAATAATAATAAAAGAAAGAAAAAAAAAGGTCGAACTTTTAGTTGATTTTAGTGTTCCCAACGGTTTGAGACAATTTACAATCAATAAATTGGTGAATTAAAAAACTTCCTTTTGTCTTAAATATTTATTAATTTATAAATTGAGGAAAATTGTTCCTGGGGTTGTTTGCTTAGTGCCTAAAGGGATTTTATGGAAGTAACAATGCAAAATTGTCCTAAATTTTTTAATTTGATTTGTTTTGATTTTTGTCTCCAATTCCCTGATCTTGAGTCAGGGACCCTTTATTTCTGTTATTTTTAACATCAATTATATCTAGTCAATAAAATGTATATAAATTTAATTTTAGAAATCAATAAGGGCATAATATTCTAATCCAACTTAACTTCTGCTAGAATAATAATTCTTCCATACAAATGCCAACTATCGAAAGAGAAAATTCGATTGTTTAAAATATTGCTAAGTTTCAGATGGAAAATATTTTTGAAGATTTTAGCAATTTCTCTTCCTAAAACTTTTGTTTTCGATCTACTTACGTATATTTACAATGTGTACCTCGTAAACAAAGAAAAAAAAATTATTGGATTAATTATTAATCGATTTTATCTGTCAATAGTTTGCATAAAAATAAAATAAAAAATTGATGTCCATGTTGATAGAGATCTAAAAATATTTAGCGGTAATGACCTACTTTGGTGTGAATAAAAAAAATTCTTGTTTTGAGGTTATTAGTTTAATATTGTTTTCCGAACATGTTATGTTGATTAAACAAGTCTTTTTTGATCCATCGCGATCAGCGTGTTAGTGATTGTCACGCAAGAGCCGGCTAATTATCTCCATTAGCCCACGTTCAACGCCGATAATGCTCCAAACGACTCGAAATTGATACCAATAAAGGGGGGTGGTTATAAAAACAAACGTTCGTTCCTTCTAATTTTTACAATAAACGATAATCGTTAAAAAATAATTTACATTTTTGAAAATTTTGACTTTTTTCTGTGTGAGTAAAAAAAAGCGCGAATGTAGAAATGCAAAAACACGGAGTAGACGGTGCGGGATTCGATTTAATGTTTACTCGTAAATAATTCATGCCGGGGAAGCCTTTCTCGTTTTACGGGCAAATCAAACTTTAGCGTTAATACCGGAGTTGGCTTTTTATTACCTTCGCTCCTCGTCTCGTTTTTATTAATAGGGGATGATATCCTATTGTTTTCACAGTCAGGTTACCCTTAGAAAATCAAGAAATTCTTCTTTTTTTTTCCCAATATAATAAAATAGACAATCAAAAATTAAAAGATTAATCTGTCCCTTTTTTACAGGGCTTCGGATATTTTTCGGTATAATGTTTCCAATGGGTAAGTTGAAATTTCATTAAGCAACAATTTAGATACATTTTTACAGAACTCAATTTTTTATTTTATTCATAATAGGTCTTTTTTTTTCTTTAATCATGTTCATTTATGCATTTTTTCCCCTGTCATAGTTTTTTTTAATTGTTAACTTTTGGACTCTGTAGCTCCCCCTTAGCTTATGATTAGGCCCCTGGAGATACTTTGTAAATTATCATGACTTTTTTTAACTTTCTCTTTTTTCCTGTTTAAAATGGAATAAATCTCTATTTCGAAGTATAAGTGAGCTTTGTTTATGTTAAAAGGACTTAACATTTTCCCTTTATATTAATACTCAGAACTAGTTTGCGAAGTGGATGAGGGGGGAAGAAATCGCGTGTTGTTTCGAGATAGCGAGAAAGGGTCTAAGATGTTAGGGAAGAGTTGGAGCGTATCTTTCACATAAACGTTGTCTGTGAGGCTTTACAGCCATCCCTTCCTCCACCATCTTATATATAAACTTATCTCCGATAAAATAAGCATTTTAAGTTTTGCTTTCTAATTTATTAAAAATAAAAGGAGGGGACTTTTTACTATTTAAATTCCATCTTGTTGGGACCCTTTTATGTGTGTTGTCGACTAATTAAACCGGCCGTTACTGATTATCCGAGGGTCTCGCTCGCCTTGGAAACGTTCTATAATTAGAATACATTTTAGACAAGAGGGTCAAATTACTCGTTAATAAATGAATTCAGGGGTGAAACGTCAGGAAAACTGATTTACCTACTGTCGAACTAATTTAATTCTGAGAAGCAACATTGATATTTTATTGAAATGATGTGTTTTGGTCTAAATGATCAAATTTAAACATCATTTTAAGGTACTAATATGTTCAGTGGTATTGCTATCGGGTTTCATGTGGTCCTCAGAAGCCAGCACCTATGGTAGGACCAATAGGTAATTGTGGCTGATGGGTGGGCAAATGGGAAGGGAATATTGGGGGTATCGGAGAGAAGAATAGCAAAAATTAGTTAGGGAGTAATTTGGATTTGGGGGATAAGGGATAAGTTGGTGATATGGGGGTAATAGGGAAGGGATAAATAGGTTGCATCATGCTGATTGCTGGGATTGAGGAAGGTGTATGTTGGGATTATTGCCTATTCCCGTATGAATAGGCAAGGATTTTGAACCAGGGTGCCATGGTGCTCTAGTGACGCCACTGTCTTCGTCTCTGGGTTATTACGCTTTTTTTCTAATTTTTTACTACTCACTAGCCTCTTTATAGTGTTAGTGAAGGTTTTTTCCTTTTACTTTTTTTGCCCCGTTAAATAAGCGATGATCTGCTAAGTGGGCGTTTGCGAGAGATAAGGTCCTTTCTCGGGGCGATAAGAGGTCCGACATGTGTTAATTGTGAGGACATTTGTCAGCGGGAAGGTCGTAGGAAGGAGGGTGGGGGCAAACGTGAAGCCAGAAAGTTAATGTTCCTGAGGCAAACACCCAAAGCGGGGCAAATAAACTCGGCGCGGGGCCATCCCAGAAAACAAACAGAAAGCCGACCCCTCCCCCCTCTCTTAACTACCCACCCCAACCCGTCACAAGTTACGTTTTGTCGGGACGATTACACCGGTCAATCAACGTTACCCACCTAAAAGTCCCCCTTTTTCCTCTCCTGCATACAGCAATCGAAACCTTCAATATTGACTTTTCTTTGTTGTTTTTGTTTATTTATAAACCCAAATAATGTATTTTTTTAAACCAAATTTTATCATAATATAAGGAAAAACAATTTTTTCCAGCTTTGAAAATTTAGAAAATTTGATTTGATGTTGATGAGTCATATTTGAGAAGAAAACTAGTTGAAATTAGCTTGAGTCTAAATAAAAAATTAAAAGGCCAATATTCAGGTAATTACTGCATTGATTAGAAAACAAAACTCATTTTTACGTTAGTTAAGAAGCCGAAGTATATTGGCATTAATCGGATTACGTGATAAGGTTCATAGATTGCGGACAGGGGGGCCCCCTCTGATAAGAGAGGCTGGGCGAAAGATTGCTTTCCGGGCTATATTAATTTCTCGGTAGAAAGATGGTCGAGTAGAGAGGAGCCGTGTCCTCCCCCTTCCGCTCTTACCAGTAACATGGTTAGGCTCTAACAGAGTTTGCCCGGAACCGCAAGACCCTCTGTTTATTAATGAATCTCTATTCAGAGTCAACCGAGTCCACCCCCCGTCATCCGCCACCCTCTAAGTTCTTGATCCATAAAGAGGTACCTGTCTTTCAGTCACATCTGTTTATGTTGTACCCTAACTGCAATTATATCATCCCTCCCTCGAGAACGCATCTGTCCTCGCTCATAAATAATTTTTTTGAAAATCTGACTCACTAACGTGTCTTTAAATGGTCATTGTACGAAAGAGTCGATTTTCAGTAACTTCTACTTTGAACACTTTTTTGATAGGCCAAACGTTCCGGAGTTACGAATACTGTCCGAACTTTTGGCCCAATCAAAAAAGTGTTCAAAGTAAAAGGTACTGAAAATCCAGCGTAGAATCGATTTCTTCTGTCAAAACATAGGGTTCGCATTTAAAATAAAGAAGTAAGGGTCGTTCTGGAGCATCCTGTACGTCGGATCCAAAAGTTATTGATTCCAATCGATTCCTCGCTCAAAATTAAGGGGGGTTTACTTGGATACTTTTTTTCGTGAAGTCAAATTTCTGGCAGATAATGCCATCCCAAAAATTTCACTTCGATTTTCATGTCTTTTAGTAGAAAAAACATTTTGGGAATGGCATTATCTGCCGATTATCTGCCAGAACTTAGACTTCACGAAAAAAAAGTATCCAAGTAAACCCCCCTTTTGAGCGAGGAATCGATTGGGATCGATAACTTTTGGATTCGACGTACAGGATGCTCCAGAACGACCTTTACTTCTTTATTTTGAACACGAACCCTATGTTTCGACAAAAGAAATCGATTCTATGCTGGATTCTCAGTACCTTTTACTTAGAACACTTTTTTGATAGGGCCAAACGTTGGGAGAGTTTTGTAACTCCGGAACGTTTGCCCTATCAAAAAAGTGTTGAAAGGAAGAGTTACCTACTGAAAATCGAGCTTCCACGACTCCCATAATTTTTTAGCCATCGACCTTTTTGTAGTTAGTAGCGCCTAGAAAGTGAAAGGTTGGAAGTTCAAATCCTTCCTGAGGTCCAATTTTTTTCCTTAATTTTCAGTCTTTTGATAGTTCAAATCATCATCGCATTTTTAGATATTTTTGTCAAAAACTGTACCTGGCTACCTTTCGAACCATGTAATTACAGAAAAAGGGTTTTCCTTGGAAAAAAATTAGTGATTACAAAGGAAGTTGCATTTTTTCAAAGAAAATTTCAAGACAAGAAGCTTTAAGAAGACATTGGTAGGCGCCCTTAAGGTGTGTTTACATTAAGTCAAAGTCCTAATCCGTAGGCTTACCTGTCCCCATCTACAGATATATGACTCCTTAGCTGTCAACCCTCAGGTTCTTATATGTCATTCAACTCTGGCCCTTTTAAATAAACAATATCCCCTTTGTTTTTATTTTCCTTAAATGGAATTTTATTAAAGAAATTATTGTTAGAGAACAAAAGAGTGTCTAATTAAGGTCCACCTTGTGTAAACGGATTATTATGGGGTTGGAAAAGTCTATTCCCATCTTCCTTAATTCTATCAGTGTATCTCCGTCTAAAGCCTCGGAAAAAGGGGTGGGGAGAAAAGATGAGGGGGCAGAAATATTGTTATTACTTGTTCTCGGAAAAGACCGTGGTGGGGGAAAGGGAGTAATTTTCCTGTGACAGAACCCTTTTTATTTCACAAAAGAAAACCTTTAAAATGACGTATTTAAAATCGTGTCCTCAATACGTTTTTATTCTGGGAAAAAAACAGCATCTGGTAAATGTCATGATAAATAAAGAAGCGTTAATGGAATAAAAAAACACTCTTAATTGATAGAATTATCTTTTTTATCAAAAAGCGTTGTAAATTGAGCGTAGAAACGAGTTAAAAGCGAAGGAGGGGGATTTAAGCGGTGTAACACCTCGGGAAAACTGATTAACAACATTGGCAAAAGGGTGTTTGAACTCAAACAGAAAAGCCACCCTCCGCTTTCCGTGTTTCAGCCCTGTTTTCCTCCATGACTCTAGAAGAAATTTTTTTTTTTTCAATTTTGTGTTTTTTAAATATGAAGAGCCAGGGGGAAAAAAGATGAAAGTCACTTTTTTTTGTCAATTTTAAGATATTAGCGGGGATATGAAGTGCTATCATCTGGTAGAACAACAAGGCGGAAAAGATGAGAATCGTACGAAATGTGCATGAAAAGATTCGGGATAAGGGGGAAAATAGATGAATGTTACATGCATTACAATAGGATATTACAAAAGGATTAATAGAAATGAAACTTCGTTTTTCATTTTTCTCGAAATCACTTTTTGGTCACTTTCATCTTTTTTCCCCCTGGCCCTTTATTAGACAGGTTACTAAGCCCCCCCTTTAAAAATAACATCAAATTCCTTTAACTTTAGAGTTTGAAGGAAAAATGCTGTCACCTTGGCAAAACCGTTTGAAATTACGAAGTTTTTAATTTGGTAAAATGTTTTGGCAGTTTTTTTGAGGTTTGCAAACCTCTTGTCCCTTTATGCATCTTTTCAAAGCGAGAGGCTAAAGTTTGTTTTGTTCTTTTTTGTTCCAGTGTCGGAGTGGGTCGGGCCCATTTCGAAAAGCAGCCTCCGAGCAACCTCCGGAAATCGAACTTCTTCCATTTCGTCATCGCGTTGTACGACCGGGCGGGTCAGCCGATCGAAATCGAAAGGACCGCGTTCATCGGATTCATCGAAAAAGACCAGGTAACTTGACGATTTCTCACTTTTTGAAAAGCTGGCCGGAAAATCCCTTTAAAAGAGCGTGTCTGTGTTGAAAATCCGAGCGGAATAATTGATGAGGGTGGATGAAAATATAAATCGACTCGTTGTAATTGTCTGCGTTTCCTATTTATTGGCCGGCTCGGAGAGATATCGCCCCTCTTCAGTCTCTCTCGTTCTCAACCCCTCACAAAATGTTTCACGCCAACGAAATATTCAACGCTCAATCCATTAGAGAAAACGTCTCTATTAAATAAATACAGTTTTTATCCCCTCATGGTATGCCCCAATACAAACAAGTTTATTTTTAACATTCCAGAATCTCGATACACCCGTTTTGAGGAAAACTAACCATGTTCCAATTGTGAATATTAAGAGTGTACTAAAGGCCCCCGGTTTTAGCTATCTCCGAACTATCTCCGAACCTGTATCTCCGGTTGTACTCAAAATTTTTCTGTGAAAATTTTTTCATTTTTTTATTTTTTTAAATTAAATGGCGATCAACTAGCTTGCTCCTAAAAAATATTTCGCTAGGAGAAAAAATAGAATAATCTTATTCTCCGATTTGCTCCTGAACTTATGAACCGATTTTCGATTTTTTGGTCTCGTTTTTTCTAATATTTTTTGAAGATACTCCTAATGGAGTCGAATTTGATTTTTTTAAATTTATACAAGAAATAAAATCAAAAATCTGGAAAAATATTTTTTTGGAGCACATTAGTAGTTCGGCATTTAAAAATCAACGAAATTTAAAAAAATAATTGTTCAAAAATTTTGAGTAGAACCGGAGATAATCGGAGAATACTAAAACCGGTGCCTTTAATACACTCTTAAGGGCCCCTTATACCGTGGCATTTTTCTTTGATGTATTTCTCCAACATCCTGAAAAAACTATTGGTTTTTTTGAAAAATTTCATTTAAATTTTAGTTTTATAATACATTAATATAGGTCGCCATGTTTTTATTTTTTTGAAAATCATAAACTTTGTGTGACAAAAACAATAAAAGTCGAAAAAAATGAGATTTACAGGACGTGTATCATTAATCACTAAACTTAAAACGTAAGTTAGATTTTTCTTAAACACAGCCAATTTTTTGAACGATGGAGAAACCGAAAAAATACGCTCTCACCACCGGTCTAAGGTCAAAATTTACTGAGTGTCAAAATATAACTGCCTAAGGTTTTGATACCTTGCGGCCGATATGCTCCATAGCGCAACCCATCACCATAGAGACCACCCCAATCAGTTCAAGGTCACGTTGTCTGATCCTAGATTTCAGTTGGACCAGATTAGACCATCCAATTAAGCAAATATAATGGACAGGATCCTCCACAATATTTTGCGAACCATTTTCTTGGAACAATGCCTTAATACCGCGAAAAGACTAAATCATTGATTTAATAAAATAGCTAATAGTGTAGCTAATAAACAATGTAGCAGGAAGCTATAAGACCTAAGCATGACTTGTGAGTCTTGTAAAATGGACGCTTTTGCCCTCGAACTAATTAGAGCATATCATCAAGGTTCCTTTGCTTTCTAGAGCTCCTAATGGCTTTCAGCGAGTTTTTTCAAAGAAATTCGAGTTAAAAATTTCTCATATGAGAAACAAAGAACTCAATTAGCAATGTTGAAAAATATGTTGAGCACTTGTTTAAATAAAACCGATAAAGTATACTTCCAATTAAGTCACTTTTACGCCGCATTTGTTCGGGAAAAAATTGAACGTAGGGTATTTTTTTTTACGGTGATGTTAATTGAAGCTGATGTTGCTTATTGGGTGATAAGGTAAATCCTTCCAACGTCTGACGGATCAAACGTCAGTTAATTGGCCGTCGGAGGGTTTAGAGAAAATTTCGTAGGCCCGGGAGAGAGAGAGAACGACTCAATTAATTATCAGCCGGAAAAGAAGAGATGGGGGAGCTTGAAAAAAAAGCGTGGGGGAGGCTCAGTCGAGCGGTAATATTTCATATTTCGCGGAATTGTACGGGAGGGGTCGTGGCTGGGACGAAACACAAAAAAAAAGTGAAAAAAATAAAACAAAACGTTGGGGCATGTTAAAAGTTAAAAAGTACGATGGAAAAACCGCCACCCCCTTCCCTCACCCTTCATGACCGAGTCCTGGGGTTTTACCCCCTTTTTGGACTGAAACAACGCCGCCTCGCAGAAAACCTCTAAAACGACGGTTCCGAATAAAAAAAAAAGGTTTTTTTTTCTGTTTTGGTGAAAACAGAGACAAATTAGAACACGATGTTATCCCTTGTTTTTATTTCTTTTAGTCCTAATTGATAGCCTCCCCAAAAGAAGACCTCTCATAAAAACCTTAGCGATTCATAATTCATTTTTTCATAATAATTATAGAAGTCATCGTGTTTTAAAAGATAACGAATCGATTTTTAACCAACTGTTATGACCAGCTCGGCGCCACCCTCGTGGACATTATCGGGATCGCCCGCTGGATAAAGTAATGAGACTAACCTCTCCACTTCCGCCCTTTGTCCGCCCAAATAATTTAATATTTGACGTCGAGATAGCCGCTTTTACGTATCTGATCCTCGAAGAGGACGCCGATAGCGCGGGTAATCAGGCCTAACGACCATTTGCGGGACGAAAACCCCTCCCGTCCTAATATAAAACTGGCATAAAGTGTGAAAACACTTTTTTTAGTCCTTTATCAACCTAGTTTGATCGTAAACCAAATTAAGAAACACGGAAAATTCGATTTTAAACCTTCGTTCAAAACAAAAAGTTTAAAATTAGTTTTACCTATGTAAAGCATTATTGTATAACCGGAGGGGAAATTAGCCGGGAATCTACAGGTAGGCAGGGCTTTTGACTCTATTTTTATTTAACTTAAACTTTCCAGTCCTCGGGGCTTAACTAACTTTACACCTCGCCCTAACGAAATTTATTGCATTTGTTTTCGAAAAAGAGGATGTTTTCCACTTTTATTTTTCCAACATTTTTGCCCTATTTTACGGAATATTTTTTCATTATTACCCTCGAACCTGAGATTTTGGGAACGGGCCAAAAAGGGTAAAAACGACCCTAGAATACTTTTTATAGGAGGAAACCTTCCGGAGTTTTGAATATGTACTGTGCCCCTTAACATGACCGGTCTTATCAAAAAAGTGTCCTAAGTAAAAGTTACTGAAAATGAAGCGTAAAAGTGAATTCCATGTTCAAAACACAATGTTCGTATTTAAAATAACAAAGTTAAGGTCTTTCTGGAGCATCCTGTATGTTGGATCCAAAAGTTATTGATTCCAATCGATTTATCGCCGAAATCTAAGGGGGGTTTGCTTAGGTACTTTTTTTCGTGAGGTCAAAATTGTGGCAGATAATTGCCTGGTTCACTCTAGCTGGCAAGCCTTGTACAGATGTAGAGCCACATTTTTTAATTGAAAAAATTTTAAAACTAGTTTCCACACAATTGTGAAAATTTTAAAGGAACGGATAGAAAAACAGCGATCAAAGTTTGATTATCTCCGAAGGAATGATTTGGTAGAACATTCTTAAAAGTTAGATCGTAGAAGTTATTCAATTCGTTAGTCAGCGCTGAGGGAACAGGTGCTTCTGGAGTTTTGTAGGAAGAAAAAGACGGTCGGGGAAGGGGGGTTTGAAAAGTCTGGGTGGGTGGGTGCGGAACTTGATACAAAAGTCCCTGCATCGGGAAGATAATGTAAGGAACATAATTGCTCAACAACCTTTCCAACCCTCCATTCTCGCTTTTCAAATTCCCCCCATGCCATTCAAAAACCGACCGTAAATAGAAGCCGAAATTGTTTAAACATTTCCTCAACTCCCGAAACCAATCAAGACACAATTATTAGATATCTGAGGAGTCCGTTAAATTAATTGCGTTAATTAATATATGTTCAAGACGGTATCATTGAGGAATGATGTGCATTAGTGATATGAGATAGGGTCCGTTGATTGATTGCTTTCAACATGGCCGACCCCAACGTTTAAACTATTCAAGTCCAGAGGCAACGGTTTGGCCAATCTAACCCCTCTATTGTTTAGTTTATAGTTTAACCAGTTTGATTAGTTCTCAATTAACACATTTTCTATTGCTAATTTATTTTTCATTGATTTCAGGAAAACGAAACGCAGAAAACAAACAACGGCATCCAATATAGACTCCAACTTTTATACGCTAACGGTAAGAATTTAGAAATTTTATGACTCATCAGCTAGCGTTGACATACGATTATTTGCCACACTTCTGACCTGACGAAAAAAAGTATCTAAATAAACCCCTCTTAGTTTATAGTGAAGAATCGATTGGCATCAACAAATTTTGGATTTGACTTACAGGGTGCTCCCAAACGCCCCTAACTTTGTTATTTTATATATGAAAGCTATGTTTTGACAATGGAAATCGATTTTAAACGTACTTTCCAGTAAATTTTGCTTAAAACACTTTTTTGATTGGACCAAACGTTCCGGAGTTAAGAGTCACCAACATGGACCAGCCGATAATCCGGAACGTTTGGTTCTATCAAAAAAGTGTTCTAAGTAAATCTTACTGGAAATCAAGCGTAGAATCTATTTCCATTGTCAAAACATAGCTTTCATGTATAAAATAACAAAGTTGGGGTCGTTTAGGAGCACCCTGTGTGTCATATCCACAAGTTATCGATACCAAGCGATTCCTAGCTAACATCCAAGGGGGGTTTACTTCGATACTTTTTTTCGCCATGTCAAAAGTTTGGCAGATAATCGGCTAGTATAGGTGGCTTCCCCTGTATATTCGAATTTCAATCTTTTAAATTTTATTGAAAGTTTCGTACCGTTTAGGATAAAAGGATAAAGAGATTTGTGGGGAATGACCACGGCGATTAGACGCTTTTAAGGTTGGGAGGGGGATTTTGGGAATTAATCGTACATTTGGGTCGGACCGGAGATTACCTTGAGGATAACTTATTGAATTTCCGTCTTGGGATTTGTTAATTACCGATTCGATTAATCCGATGAATAAACCAGCCGAAATTTAAGATAAAGAGGATAGGGCTTACCATCTTTTGTTTAATTATTAAACTCCTCGTTTTATCCTTATTTGGTTAAACGGGCGTTAAAATTTTGATCCTCTCGTGGGAGATAAAGAGGATCTTTTCATACGTTTAAATGTTTTATTGTTGAATCTTAGAGCATCGCTAATGTCCTGCGGTTGAACAAGGGAAGAGGACAAAGGCTCGATTGTTCAAAGAGGATCATATATTCAACCCCCACTCTTTCAGCCACCACCAGCTTTTTCCTTACTCTGTCGCTTTTCCAGCGATGAGCTACATGAATTTTTGACAAAGGCCTAGGCCCGGATTTTCTCGGATTTGCCGAACCGTTTTCCTTCTTTCTCATAGTAGCTTAATATAAAAAAAGACTTTTATAATTTTTGTTTCCAGGTATACGACAGGAGCAGGACATATTCGTGAGGCTAATCGACTCCGTCACGAAACAGGTGAGCCGATTTTCCAAAACGTCTTTTATGTAATCTAAAGACTTTTCCAATAACGTAAAAAAAAAAACTAATTTTCGTAAAAAATATTACTTTTTTCAATTACTTTGAAGGAAATTAGTTTTTTTAATCAAAAAAATTTTTTATTTTTTAAAATACTGAAGGGGGGGAATAGAAAAAACAGTTATTACAAGGCTACTTGGGTGTCCACATCTGTCACATTCACTAATTGGAAATCTAGGGTTACCCCCCACGATTGGCATTAAATGTTACCCGATATCCCTCATTCTGAAAATTTGATTTGCCTTCAAGTTACAAAAAGGGGCAAATTAAATTTTTTTTTCGTTAACTTTCGAACCAAAATTATAATTAAACTTTTACGTAAATTGCATAAAACTTATTTTTGTGGTAATCATTATAAATTGCTTGTTTTGCAATTAGGGCCTTTTCGAGCTTAAAATCACTTGAGTCTACGCAAATTTCCTTGTTTTGCTAATATTTTGAGATGATTTTTTAAAACTTTGTAGTGAAGTCTGTACAGAAAATGGATTTTGGGATGATCTTTTGACTCTCAAGACCTTAAAAATTAGTTAGAAGAGGGCTCATCGTCTTCCTCTCGAGGGTGGAAAACGTCTTAAAAGGAATTAGAGGTGTTAAAGCGAATTAGGAAGTTAGCGAAGGGGTAATTCACATCCAACTTATGCCTTCCAATTCTTCATCTTTTCAAGGAAAAAAAAAATTCTTTTTTTAATCGTGGAGATTTGTTAATCTCAAACAGCTTGAGGGTTGCAATTATTTCAGACTTGAGATCGATTTCGTTGAGGGGTGAGGTCCCCGGTGGAGTTAAAAGCATTAATTCTAGAAAGAGCATGTACACGCACCCCATTAAACCAATTAAAATTTATCGGCCTTTTTTTTATGTCTGGCTCATCTTTTTACACTGATAGAACTTAAAGGCCTTGTTTTTCTTTTTTTTCGTCTTTTTCACGGTAATTTTTGTCTATAAGGCACTAGGAGAACGCTGTTCTTTTATAGTTTCCAACTCCAAAGGAATAGATAGATGTGGGGGCCAACTGTAGAGGAATGTGAAGGCCACCTATAGATGGATGTGGAGGCCACCTATAGATGGATGTCTAGGCCCCCTAGAGATGGATGTCTAGGCCACCTAGAAATGGATGTCTAGACCACCTATACATGGATGTCTAGTCCACCTGTAGATGGATGTCTTGGCCACCTATAGATGGATATGGAGGCCACCTATAGATGGATGTGGAGGCCACCTATAGATGGATGTGGAGGCCACCTATTGATGGATGTCTAGGCCACCTATAAATGGATATGGAGGCCACCTATAGATGAATTTCTAGGCCACCTATGGATGGATGTGGAGGCCACATATGGATGGATGTCTAGGCCACCAATAGGTGGATATGGAGGCCACCAATAGGTGGATATGGAGGCCACCTATAGACGGATGTGGAGGCCACCTATAGATAGATGTGGAGGCCACCTATAGATGGATGTGTGGGCCACCTATAGATGGATGTGTGGGCCACCTGTAGATGGACGTGGAGGCCACCTGTAGATGGATGTCTAGGCCACCTATAGATGGATATGGAGCCTGGAGGCCACCTATACATGGATGTCTAGGCCACCTATAGATGGATGTCTAGGCCACCTAGAGATGGATGTCTAGGCCACCTATAGATGGATGTCTTGGCCACCTATAGATGGATATGGAGGCCACCTATAGATGGATGTCTAGTCCACCTGTAGATGGATGTCTTGGCCACCTATAGATGGATATGGAGGCCACCTATAGATGGATGTGGAGGCCACCTATAGATAGATGTGGAGGCCACCTATACATGGATGTGTGGGCCACCTATAGATGGATGTGTGGGCCTCCTGTAGATGGATGTCTAGGCCACCTTTAGATGGATATGGAGCCTGGAGGCCACCTATAATGGATGCCTAGGCCACCTATAGATGGATGTCTAGGCCACCTATAGATGGATGTGTGGGCCACCTTTAGATGGATGTGTGGGCCTCCTGTAGATGGATGTCTAGGCCACCTTTAGATGGATATGGAGCCTGGAGGCCACCTATAGATGGATGTCTAGGCCACCTATAGATGGATGTAGGGGCCACCTATAGTTGGATGCGGAGACCACCTATAGATAGATACCACCTCTGGCTGGGACATAGAGAGCCAGGTTGCCGATGTAAATGGAACATTTTGCATTCTCTCTGGTGTAATGGTGGACGTCGGTTGTCATGAAAATTTTATTTTAAATTTTGATGATTGACACCTCAACTGATATTTTCTAGAAACCCTCCCAAAAATCTAATCAGTATGAAGACATTTGAATATAAAGAGGCCTATAAATTATTAAGTCGGCATTAATAAAGATTGAAATTAATACGGCGGGTTCGAGTAATTATGATTAGCTTATCAAAACAAGGGACCTCCCTCTCTTTTCGAAAGTAAAGAGGGTTTGACTCATATTGTAATTGCTTCCCTACATGGATTTAATCTCGAACGAATTTACTTTGGTAATTAAATCCGGTTTGGGTTTGTTGCCCACGTTGTGCCGAGGGTCGGAAGGAGCCACTGAGTAGGTTTTTGTTTGGCTATCTCGCCACGTGGACGGCACGTGCCGGAGTTTATCTCCTCCCAAAGCTCCAGATACCAACGTGTTGACAGCTTGTAAACTACATTTAAAATATTTTATGACTAAACATTAATTTAAGAAAGAAAAAAGCTCCTTTTTTTTGGTAAGGAAGGAAAAAAAGACTGAAATGTTACCCAAGGGGATGCTTAGGATCGACTTAACTAAGACGAGACGGAAGGGGGGAAGCAATTAAGAAGTAAAGTAAATTTATCGTTAATTCCCAAGGGAATATGTACTGAGTAGCCCCTAGGGCGGAAAAGATCCCAAGCGGCTCGTGCCCCACTGCCCCGCCGGGACTCACTAACCCCCTTCTCCCTTTTACTCTTCCTTTAGGTATAAAACGAGCGGCCCTCAACTATTTTCGTTGGAAACCTTTTAAATCCATTTTCTTCTTTCAGTGCTCTTAAAAAAACAATAAAATAGTTAGCAACATGACCAAAATAGCTCAAAACTTAGACATAGGCAATGTTGCACTTTATGGTTATGTTCTGCTTGGTGAATCTTGATTTGGTATTCAACTGATGTATTAAATTAAACAGATAATAGCCATCAATCATAAACGCGATAAGCCTCAGTTAAGCTAGAGTAATCAAAGGGGTTTGTCGAAGGTCGGGGTGTTTATGAATGAAGTCTGGTGACGTCATTAATTAGATTTCGTCTTGGAGACGGTCCTTTCTCTCCAATTTGTGGTTTAAATAAATATTTATCGTTTAAAGTCACGGAGTGGTTGGATTAAGGGGGGGGGGCTCCTTTGGACGTCGTACGTGGCTCTCTCCCTTTACCTACACGGAAAACCCAAATCCCTCCCTTGATCCGGGATTATCCTCCCTTCCCCGATATGTTCCCGAGCTTTAATTGAATATCTAAATCTATAATCGAAATACGATGCGTCCCCCATAATACCCCTCCATCCCATTTGGATCTGTTTACTTTAGGCCCCTGTTACGACTTTTTAAGACCTCTCTTTCACTCTCTACTCCGCCCCATCAATGTTTATTTATTTTTAAAGGGGGACATGGTGAAGGGAGGAATTCCGTTGTTATTAGGTCCCTTCTGTTTCTTATTTTGTCAGACATCGTTCGTTACTACCATTTTATCATCAATATTGTACAAAAACCGTCCATAGTTTCTGATTGTCAAATCAAGTCAATCCATGTCAACATGGAGAAACCAGCGATGCTTCGAAGCCCAGGACTTGTACGGTGTGCCAGCTAGAGTGGACTAGCCAATTATTTGCCAGACTTTTGACCTGACGAAAAAAATTATCCAAGTAAACCCCCTTATTTTTGAGCGAGGAATCGATTGGCATCGATAACTTTTGGATCCAACTGAAAGGGTGCTCCAGAACGACCATATCTTCCTTATTTCAAACAGGAACCTTTTGTTTTGAAAATAAGAGGCCACCTATAACTGGATGTGGAGGTCCCCTATAGATGGATGTGGAGGCCACCTATAGATGGATGAGGAACTTCCCTATAGATGGATGTAGAGGCCACCTTTAACTAGATCTAGAGGTCCCCTATAGATGGATGTGGAACTCCCCTATAGATGGATGTAGAGGCCACCTATAACTAGATCTAAGGTCCCCTATAGATGGATGTAGAGGCCACTTATAGATGGTTGTGGAACTCCCCTATAGATGGATGTGGAACTCCCCTATAGATGGATGTGTAACTCCCCTATAGATGGATGTAGAGGCCACCTATAACTAGATCTAGAGGTCCCCTATAGAAGGATGTGGAGGCCACCTATAGATGGATGTGGAGGCTACCTATCGATGGATATGGAGGTCCCCTGCCGATTGGTTTAATTTTCGATCAATCTTTAGCATTGCAAAAGTGGTATCATTTTATAGGCAGGGCTGAATGCTTCTGTGTTTCTTGATCAGCGTGGTCAGTCCCACCTTAGGATCCTTATAGTATCTAAAAATATTGTAAAATTTCGTTATTTTTGGCAGCAAAACTTACACTTCGAGAAGTAGTAAATTGACGTTAAAACGCTTCAGTGAAAAAATTTTGACAATTTTTTTAGGTAGGGACGTGAATAAACATTAAAACTAACAACCAGGAGGGTGTTTGTTTATAGTTATAACTCCATTTTCAAAGAAGGTTGCCAAGCATGATGAAAAATATCGAGTTTAAATGGTCGAGAGCGGATCAAATACCTAAATAAAACGTCGAGTAATTTTAGAATTTTTCTCCCCTCGGTTTAATTTGGAACCTCCATAAATTTCAAGGATAAGACAATTGTCGAGGTATTTCGGTTTAACCGGATCAGCGATTTGGACCATCCAGCTAATAATGGGAGGATTCATAATGGGGAAAGTTGGAGGAGACCAATGCTTCATCTAGGCCTGTTTACAAGTTTCTCATTGTTAAACTGGAGACAAAACTTCCAGGGGAGACAAACTACATAAATAAAACCGAAGGGTTCGCTTTTCATCACTAGTCCCACCAAATTTACAGCTTGTTGAACATAAACAAAATTCAAATTATATTTCTTTTTGTTTCAGGCTATCATATACGAAGGGCAAGACAAAAACCCCGAAATGTGCCGAGTTTTACTGACCCACGAAGTGATGTGCAGGTACTTTATTCTTTATTTTTTATATCTCTCTTTTTTATGGGAAAAGTCGGTTTAAATCAGAGCGATTCCGAAGGGGGATGACGTTTCCGTTGTTATGTCATTCTCGGGAGATCGAAACCCTTTCGACCAACCTGGGGTAATCAATTCGAGGGTCCAGGGAAATGCAAATTTCGACGAATTTGAATAATAGGATCTCGAAGCCGCTCACTTGACCGCAGAGAGGATACTTGCGTCAATCAAACTTTTTTTACTTTTCCCAACCTTTTTGTCAATTTCAATTATCCCTTTTCATTTTTTTTTTAATTTTTAAAAATATCTTAAAGATTAAATACACAAAAAAAAAGAAAGAACTTTTTTTTCTATATTTATAAGAATAGGTGGGGGAGTTTTTAAGATGGGGTGGACGTTTCCCTAGGGGGAGGGTGACTTCCAGCCTAACTACAAGGCTAGTGCATTAGTTTTAGACCCGTAAAGGCATTAACATATTGCGGTGATCTCGAACTGTATCGGGTAGGGGGAAGGGATGAGTCAAAGTCTTGATATTCAGAAGCCCTTAGGTAGTTTGACAGCATAAAAGTGAGTTGATAACCATTGGAAATAGGGTTGTAAATGGAAGCATCGAGTAAATGCAAAAGGGTATTTCCACCCTCTCACTTTTTTTTTTAACTTGTAGGGAGGGTAAAAAGTCTTTTTATTTTTTGAAGGGTCAGCCGTTTTTAACGAACCTTGACTTTTTAAGCGTCGTATTCAGAAAAACGTCATTTAGCCGAACTCGTATTAGCCAAAATAAGACAGGGGGTCACAACTGTTGATCCTAGGGTGGCCAGATGGTACGCATTATGCGTGATTTTACACATTTTTAAAGATTTTTACGCAACACGCATTGACTTTATGCGTAGGGACCACTTTACGCAAGTCTAGGTTTTGACCCTTTAAGACAAGAAACGACGCTTTTCAGTTTGATTTTGAACTTTTTTGACAAGAAAAGACCCTTTTCAGCAAGATCTTGACTTTTTTGACAAGAAAAAACACTTTTCAGCCTGATTTTGTATCTTTTATGATAATTTAAGGCCCTTTTCAGCCAGATTTTGATCCTATTTGGCAAGGGAAGACACTTTAAAGACAGATTTTTACCCTTTTTGACAAGAAATGGCACTTTTCAGCCAACATTTGTACCTTTTTGGGTAAGAAAAGACCCTTTTCCGTTAGGTTCTTTTTGACAAGGAAAGACACTTTTCAGACAGATTTTGACCCTTTTTGACAAGAACCGACCCTTTTTGGCCAGATTGAGACTCTTTTCGACTAGGCAAAACATTTTTTAGACAGATTTTGACCGTTTTTGACAAGAAAAGACACTTTTCAGCCAGATTTTGACCCTATTTGACAAGGGAAGACACTTCAAAGACAGATTTTGACCCTTTTTGACAAAGAAAAAACTTTTTTTAGACAGATTTTGACAATAAAAGACGCTATTCAGCCAGATTTTGTACCTTTTTTTTTTTTTTTTTTATTTTTATAAGAAAGTACTCTTTTCTGTTAGGTTCTTTTTGACAATGAAAGACACTTTTCAGACAGTTTTTTACCATTTGAGCAAGATTTTGACCCTATTGACAAGAAAAGACCCATTTTGGTCTAATTTTGGACCTTTACTCGCCAATGATACTTTACTCTTTAAGGTAAAAGTTTTAAAAGTTAAAAGATCATGATAAGGCTTCATGGAATACGTTGTATTATGAGCTATAGTGAGAATATAAGCTCTGAAAAATATTGTTTTATAGCATCATTTACCCTACCTTATATAAAAAGGTCTACTTGATGGAGTTGAGGATGTCATAAAATTTTTTACTCTTTTCTCCTTAACACCTATAAGGCTATAACGCGTTTTCTTTATAACCTTTTTCAACCTGAAATTCGTATTAACATTTTTTTTTGTCTTTTTCAGCCGGTGTTGTGATAAAAAGAGTTGCGGGAACCGGAACGAGACGCCTTCGGATCCGGTTATTATAGATAGGTAAGTGTCTAAATATATCGTTTCTAATCTCGCGGGACGTTAATTAACTCCCTTAAGGGTTAAAATTGACAACTGGCGTTATATTGACAATGGCGAGGAGCAATTAGGATGATAAAGGGTAACCTACCTAGGTCGACACATGCTTAAGTGACAATTCCCATCCTCCTCACTTATTCACGATGGACAGGTCAGAAATCACACCGGAATGTCAATCTTCCCTTTGAAAACACCTTTAATAATCAAATTACCCATTTTAGTCTTTCTGGATATTTAACTTTTGATATTTACCTTCAATTTTTTTTACTCATAATAAAAGGAAATACCATAAAAAATTACATAATTAAGGTGGATTTAGAAAAATGAAAAAACTAACACTTATAATTTTCTATAAACTGAACCTTTTTTGATAAGAAAAGGCCCTTTTCAGCCAGATTTTGACCCTACTTGACCAGGAAAGACACTTTAAAGACAGATTTTGACCCTTTTTGACATAGAAAAACATTTTTTAGACAGATTTTGACAATTTTTGACAAGAAAAGACACTTTTCAGTCAGATTTTAAACCTTTTTTGATAATAAAAGACCCTTTTCAGCCAGATTTCGACCCATTTTGATAAGGGGAGACACTTTAAAGACAGATTTGGACAAGAAAAGACACTTTTCAGCCAGATTTTAAACCTTTTTTGATAATAAAAGACCCTTTTCAGCCAGATTTCGACCTATTTTGATAAGGGGAGACACTTTAAAGACAGATTTGGACAAGAAAAGACACTATTCAGCCAGATTTTGAACGTTTTTTGATAAGAAAAGACCCTTTTCTGTTAGCTTTTGGCCTTTTTGACAAGGAAATACACTTCAGAGACAGATTTTGACCTTTGGTTATTTACCTTCAATTTTACGCATATAAAAGGAAATACTATAAAAATAACATAATTAAGGTAGATTAAAAAAAAATGATAATACACTTTTGATTTTCTACGGGAATAAACAGCGGATAAGGATTTCCTTAGCGCGGTGGCCAGAGAAAGTTTAACCATAACACTTAGTGTAGATAATTTCTACGGGAATATATAAATATTTAGCAGGACGAGCGGTGATAAGGGAAGCAAAGGGAGGTTTGAATACGGAGCGGGGGGGACGATAAGACCTGAGGGTGGAAAAGGGCGGTAAGGGAGGTAAGAGAGCGCGGGATAGGAGGAGGAACGCGGGAAAACCCTGCCGAGACTTCCAATTATCATGCATAATTAACAAGTGGAGGTGGAGGAATTTCCATGCCCTCTACAGGAGACATACGTGGCCTAAAAAGGCAACGGCGATTTAGTCAAATCTGTTCGATGTGTCGGATCACTTAACGTGGGAAGCTTTTTACTTGATTTAGACGATCAAGTGATCGTGCAGAAGGGCCTCTTTCCCTTTTCCGAGCTAACCCCCGGAAAGGGATGATTACCCCGGATGTTTTAATGTCGATAATGCCCACGAGCTGAACACAAGCACGCTCGCCCTTCTAACCGTTTCCATTCCGCTAATTGAGTCCAACCTTTAAAAAAAGCAATTTTACACATTTAAAAAATTAAAAGATTTCCTTTTTTTCAAACCTAATATCCTTTTAGCTAATTTTTACAGGAAAAACTTAATTGTTGCAAACATCAAATTATTGGATCCACTTTTTGAAACTAAAACTTTCCTGAAATCATTTTTAAAAATAAGCTTAAAAAGTTTTGAAAAAATTGCATTTTTAAGAATTTATAAAAGTTTTTTTTTAACACAAAATAAAGGGGAAAAACTTGAGAAAGGAGTAAATCGGATTTTACAAGGTGCGTAAGAAGTCTATTTCCTTACAATCGAAAAAGTATAAGTGGATGTGTTCCCTATCGATCTTCCGAGGGTAGAAGAGAGTGAGAGAGAAGGAAGGAAAGGGGACAGAGATATGGTCGGTTAAAGGTCTAGAAAGGGACGAAGAGACAAAATGGCTCCCAACCCTCCAATCCAGCTCTAAAAATAGAATTTTTCTCTCTCTTTTTCTCCTCTTTAAAATTATTAAAAAAAGGGCAATATTTGTTTGTTATAATTAGAAGTCCCTCCTGTGGCGAGTAGGGTAAATATTGCTATCCTGCGTAATTGGTCTTCGACAAAGACAGGGGGGACAATGAAGGCTATTGAAAGGGCCTGAGGCTCCCCGCAGTCCTGTGGGCGGTATGTTTGTACTTGTGGATTATCCTTGGACCATCTGTCAAGTTCCCTTTACGTAGGCTCCGTCTCGAAGTGACGTCCTGGAAAAATGGGCAATTAGTTCGCTCAGAAGTAAAACAGCATTAAAAAGATTTACGAAGCAGCCTTGCAGAACAGCAAATACGCTAATCTCACGAGCACACCTGAAGAGTTGTTTTTATCAAAGAAGTATCTTCAGTAAAATTTGCTTAAAATAAAGTTTAGAATTTGTTTTCGTCTTATAAACTTGCTTCTTATAAAAAAGGATTTAAAATTTTGGAGATGGAAGCCGAAAAGAGGAAGGGTTGGGGAGGTGTGAGGAACCAGTAAGATAAGGGAGGTGTTAGAATGTTGGGGGAGGGTAGGTAATGGGATGTGGGTGGAGGATAGAGAATGTGATGGGAAAGTAGGAGGATCCAGTAGGGTAGGGGAGGTGATGGGAAATTCGGATGAATTAGGTGATGGGAGACGGGAAGGATCCAAGGATCAAGAAGGATGGGCGGTGATAGAAGGGTGCGAGGATCCAGGAGGGCAGGGGAGGTGATGGGAGAGTGGGAGGATCCAGTAGGGTAGGGGAGGTGATGGGAAATTCGGATGAATTAGGTGATGGGAGAAGGGAAGGATCCAAGGATCAAGAAGGATGGGCGGTGATAGAAGGGTGCGAGGATCCAGGAGGGCAGGGGAGGTGATGGGAGAGTGGGAGGATCCAGTAGGGTAGGGGAGTAGATGGGAGGATCCAGGAGAGTGGTAGAATGTTGTTGCTGAGATGGAGGGCACAGGGGGTAGAGGAGGTGATGGGAATATGGAAGGTGGTGGAACGTTGGGTACCTTCGACTCCTTCTTGAACCTTTAATGTTGCAATAAATGCATTTCATTCTATCTCAATGCCCTAAAGACTATAAAATCGCCATGAAATTGCGATCAAAAGCGTTTTTAGGTACGGTTTTGTTGAAAATAGGACCTTCTGTGATGCTGGGGCGTTGGACACATGGGGGAAACGCCTCCGTGTTAGGTAAACACGGGGTTCGTCCAAGCGTGAAAAAGGCGTTGCCGGACTCGGCTAAAATTATTCTTAGACACAAGGACAGATGGGCTTTTTCGAAAATGAACCGTGGCGTTAATTAAAAAAAAGTGAAACGCCCATAAAAGTCATTTTAACGGTTCAAACTTATCATACATTCGATTCGAAAATCCCCAAGTCCAATAAAACCTCAAAATAAACGAGAGACATTAATTTTATTAGGACATCAAAACGAGTGGAAACAAGAGTTAATTATGCGGTCCGCTCGGTTTAAAGTTAAAACATTAATTTTCTAAAAACAGATCGGAGGTTTATTGGGTTCGCTTTGATGGGGGGCTTTATTATGAGGTAGAAAAGGTTCGGGGTTCGGTTATGTCGGTGGGGGTTGCGATGCGTTTGATGTAAAATGGACGACACTTCATTAATTGGGGACAGATCGCTCTTTTCCCAGGGTGCGGGCGGTTTCGAACCGTGAATACTTAACGGTGTCAATCCCCATACCAATTTAACCGGTTGCAAATAGCCGACGAGTTGTTCGAGACCTGAACAAATTGTTTTTCATTAAGCGCCTGATTTCCGATTGGTTTCCCGAATGTTCGATAATTAGAGCGAGGTTAACTCTGCAAATGTAGTTTGGTGGAACGAATCACTAGTAGGAAAGCACCAGAAGGCCATCATCTCAGCAAGGATGGAAGCAACGAAACCGGAGTGAAAGCTTAAAAAAGTTGTCTTTCCCTAAAAATAAATACCTAATAAAAACTTTTTATCACTCAACGACAAAAAAATAGCCTTCGTCAACACTTGAAGAGAGACTCCCCCATTTTATTTCGAGAAAAGTACATAGGGTAAATATACTTAGAAACAAGTCTCTCCCTCCTACTCCTCACAAGCAAACCCTTCCTCCTTTCAAACCTAGTTAGAAGAGAGGACAATAATGGGAGTGTCGCTAGAAAGCAAGTCGCCTCCTAAGAGCCGGATTGCCGATTGACTCCTCCTGATTGCACTATTGACTCCTTTCCCTCCCCCATTCTAACGAGGAGCCATTCACACGAGAGACCTTTTGTCCTTCCGGTCACAACCGACCACTAAACACCTTGAATTAACCAATTCACCCCTTTTATCCCTCCATTGACGAATCGAAAATTAGTTCACAAAAGTTGGATAGTTTAAACAATTTTTCGACTTTTTTTTAGAGGAGATAAATCATTCCAAGAATAAGAGGGGTGATTGCATTTGAATCAAAACATTAGCAAGTGCCCCACCCGCAGATTCTTTATCTGTTGGCCCCGTTTCGAACAGATGTGCCCATCCTCTATGTAATAGAGACATATTGGGAAGGCATAGGAAAGGCCCCTACCCTTTGTCTCCTATTGCATTACCCTCCCTTTAATGCACTCCTACTACAATGCACATGTGTTAAACTATAGAGAGGAAATGGGGACCTGTAACTTATCAATGATACAAGGATCGGGGGAGTGTAGGGCAAACTAGGAGTAACATGTGCTAACTGAATTAGATATGTAATTGACGCCTCCATTTACCCTCCGAAAAAAATTAAGGTTCATCGAAAACCTTTGTCCAATATTTCACTTTTCCATTTGGGTTGAAAGAATGTTATATATGTCCAAAAGAATCGTTGAGAGGGAAAGAGCGAAAAGGTGTTTTTCCTTTTGAAATGATTGATCTCGTCCTATTGGTTTCTAAATGAATGGATAGGCGCTCGTTTGACAGTTGCACGCCTTCGAAGGCGCCTTGGAATGAAGATAAACAGAGGCGGAGGAGGTGGGCGTGAAAACAAAGGGGTTGAGACTCGAAGAGATAGCGGGCGTTGTGGAAGGGAGGGCGGCATTATTTACAGCCGGACTTGATAGGGATCTCTTGAAGGCGGCAACACCTGATAGCGGGCTCTCTCACCCGCACGACACCAAAATACATCAATCGCCACTTCCTTCCAAAAACACTCCCAATCCATTCTCATCACCTTTTTATCCCAAAAAAAAAGACCAAATTTTTAAAAAATTCACTAAATTGGTTTACTGAAAGAGGATTTTTGGCCTCTGATCTTTACCAACATTTGGCTCCCCTCAATCTGAATAATCCTTTGCCATTACAGATGAGATAAGATCTGCGGTGTCGTGTGACCGGTGACGTCATCTCGGTAATAAGCCTACGATAAGGAAGGGGAATGCCAGTCACATGGCAATCACTTCTCCGGTTACTTTTTCATATTTTCCCCCCTAGAATTAAAAAAAAATGCTTTCGACAAAAGGTTTAAAATAAGTTTTTAAAGACCTGTTGCTCTTCCGGATTAAGGAGTTTGACTTTGAAGGTTGTAAAACCCCTGCCCACTTCTATCGATTCTTAACTTTTAAAGTCACTTCAAACTTTATCGAATTCTAACTTTCCATTTTTACCTCATTGAAGACCTCTTGACTCTAAAGTTTTCTACGTTCAAGTGTATTACATCTTGTCAGCCAAGATGCCCAATCTGTGATTGTATTTCCTAATGGACTCTGATAATGATACATTGTCCACTTAACAGAGAATGATGGGAGGCCATCTGTTTTAAGAAGGTGAGAAAGTTTGTTTAGTGAGGTGACGATGTCAAAGCGAAGACAGCTGCCTGAAAGTTATGAAGGGAATGCAGTGTATGTTTACAAATTCTATTTCTTCTCTTCCGCTTTACGTTCTAGTCAAAACATTGAGGAAATGAACTTCATGATTATTCTATAGAGTGGGAAGATTTGATGTGGGAGGACAAACGGATGATGACCAAAGAGCAATCTTGGTCGCTAGGCAACGTTCAGTGTCCGACCTTTTACAATCCCCTCGGGTTTTTCGTCCACGTTATTCAAAACGGTTGAATATAGTGAAAAAGGGAGCGTGATAAATGTTGGAAGTTTGTAGTAAGAAATGTTGAAATGTTGTTTAACGGGGAGGGTTGATTCAAACGCTTAGGGGTTGTCGACGGAAGGGGGCCTCGAAGGCGGGAAAAGGAGAAGTGGAGAAAGTCCTTGAATAAAAGACGTGGTCCGAATTGGTTGCCTTCCTCTTCCCCCTTCCTTGGTTTATTGCACCCCGATGGAAGAACACAGCCCCAATCCCATCCGAGACCGAAATTAATTTATTTATGAATTAAGGTGCTCCGTTCTCACCCCATTCGTCTGTCCTGTTTCAACACCTCCCCCGCCCTCTTTCACTTATTCAAAAGGAAGGAACGCAGACGTTGGCGAGGTTCTTATTTGAATTTAAAATTCCATTCCGGTTCCTACAGTCTAATTCGTCAGTGAGCGAAGATGTGTCGGCTTCAAATGTGTTCCCTCTCCTTTTATTCTAAACAAAACAACCCTGTAAGGGTAAAATAAACTCGAAATAGTATTCCGCATATTTCCTGTCTAAATGCGTAATTTTCACGCTCCCTTTCATATTTTTACCCGAATAAAAGACACCCTCAAATTTTTTCTTCTTCTTGTATAAACTCCCTCAGCAAAATTATTTATAAAATTCTAAATCATAGGAAAAGTATGATTTTTCAAGAATAAATTGACTAAATAATATTAAAAATTACAGCTTGTGCGCTATACAGGGTGGTTCCACTTAGTATGATAAAAAAATGGGTTAAATGGCACACTAAACTTAGTAAAACCACGTTTACTCGATAATTTTTTCACTAAAACATGTTTTTTCACATAAAACCTTCGATATCTCAAGTTCCATTAATAATTTAAAATTTCCGGTGCCAGATTTGGAATCAGCGTTAAATTTTACGTTAGAAATGATAGTTTTTAACCATTCATGATGACCAAAAAGCCCAAATATTATAGGTGCACGTTTTTGAATGTTTCAGGCTAAATATATCCCCAAGTAAATACGCTGGGCAAAGCATTTGATTTGTAGTTTTGGCAAAATTTTGAAAAAAAAAATGTAAACAAAAGTTTTCTCTTTTTTTATGGCCATAAAAAAAGGCGTTTTGGTTATCATAAATGGTTAAAAACTATCTTTACTAATGTAAAATTTAACGCTGATTCCAAATCTGGCACCGGAAGTTTGAAATTATTAAGGAAACTTGAGATATTGAAGGTTTTGTAGTGAAAAAATCTTTAAAAGGTCATAACTCTAAGACGGATTGATATAAGAAACCCTAGCAAATGGTGTTTTATTCCGTTTAGGTGTGCCATTTAACCCAATTTTTTTGAGATACTAAGTCGAAACATTCTGTATAACATAAAAAGTTGAAATTAGTTTCACGTTGATATTTAACATGCGTGAAAACTTGGCGAACTAATTCATGTTCCTCCGAAGCGTGTATTATATATATTTTTAATAAAGTTGCCTACCGCAAACACATCTCGGAATTAGTTAGGCGAGTGCGGTTTCGGGTAAAGGGTCTGGGAGAAGGCAGTTGTAATGAAGTAGGGAGAGGCTCGCAAGTTGGAGTGCGAGGGACCCGGGGCATAACTCACGTCTCGGTGGGAGGGAGAAGATAGTTGAGAAGCAAGAAACAGTGAGGGGAAACCTGTATGAGTGAGTGAGTCGGAACCAGAAGCTAATAATGTAGAAGGAAGAACCGCAAGATCCTTCCCCATAAGTTACTCATACGAACCTCTTGTGAATTATCATCTCTACTCCGTAATTCTTTACCCAACTTTTCCAAGATTACCAAAATTGTTCAATCTGTGATTTTTTTTTTGTTAGGAAATCTCTATTAGGTGACGTTATAAATAACGAGCTAGGTTCGACGTAGCCCTTAAATAAAGGGGTGGCATGACATAACCACTGATAAGGGAGGTCCCGTGTCACAGATAAAATAATAAGTCTGATATATGACCCTTATATCTTTAGCTAGTCCGGGAGCCTAAAATGGACTTAAACGCGCAGCCTCCCTTTCTTCAACAGATTATCCAGAAGCCGATAAATCAATATATCAAATTTTGAGCTTTTTATATTTTTTTTTTCTCTTTCGTTTTATTTGTGAAAAAAAAAGTTTCGACCTTGAGGAGTGCACGTGTTGGGGAAATAAGAGCCCTCGGGTTGGGTAGTGTTGAAGTGCGCCTTCATACATTATGTATCCCCGAAACATCCTCCCCGACCCCTTTCGCTCTCCGAATCCACTGTTTCCCTTCCTTCACCTGCTTTCTCTTTCAACCTTTGATCCTCAAACGGGGTTCGGGTCGTTTAACGTGAAATAGAAGATGAGAAAAATGGCGTGAAAAAAATTTTACTTTTTAAATAAAATTTAACACCTTAAAGTGTGCGTTGACAAAATTCAACCTTAGTCCAAGAAAATTAGGGTATAAAATTGCAAAAGGTGCACTTAAGGGTATTCTAAATCTAAGTTTGTGGGACCCGAAGTTTGAAAAAACCGGCCAAACTTGGCCCTTTTTTTCAGTTTTTTGATCTCTAGCTCTAAAACAATGCATTTTAGCTACTTAACCACGAAGTAAAAAAAGAAAGCTTATTAAATTCTGCGTCCAATGAGCTTTTGAATGCCAAAATCGATCTAGCCGTTCAGGAAATATCGATGTTCAAAAATTAACCCTTATTTAGGGTTTTTGATAAATTGCTCATTTTTTCGATATCTCCTGAACGGCTTGACCGATTTTGGCTTTCGAAAGCTCATTAGACGCAAAATTTAATGATCTTTCTTTTTTTTTACTTTGTGGCTAAGTCGCTAAAATGCATTTTTTTTGCGCTAGAGATCAAAAACTTAAAAAAGTGCCAAATTTGGCAGGTTTTTTCCAAATGGCAGGCGAAGCATGTGTAACGAAAACTTAGATTTAGAACTATTTACCTAAACATGTGCACCTTTTGCAATTTGGGGCCCTTTTATCACCTCTTGGACTACCTCTTTATTTTGCTTTTTTTAAATCGTTAGTTTAAATAATAATTTAAGGCGGTTGTGGGCGTGGAAAGATAGGGAATAGGAGTGTCGCAGTTGTGTAAACAACCTCGGTAATTTAGTGTCGTGCTAATGCGGGGGTCGGTTAATTACCACTAACCACTTGCAGGCCAAGCAAAAACCACATTATCTAAACCTTTTTTTTATAAAGTCCTTTTACGTTAAATAATAACTTTTTTGGGGTATTTCTTTTTCCTTTTTAGGAAGCTTTTTCCCTTCGATTTGAGGGTGCGGTGAAAATCTCCGGGTTTAAGAATCAAAGTGAGCTTCCAGGTCGATGGATTTACGACTGACAGGAGGTGGTAAATCGACTCAGTTTCGGGCCTAACGAAGTAAACAGAACCACGTGAGGACGTTTCCTATCAAGAAGTCTAGACTTGATCTATTCGAAAAATGGGAAAAGTAATTGATTTTTTTAAAGAAAAAATTAATTAATGAGATTAAAGGCTTTCTTTAGGGTGCGGGACCCCACAAGGAAAATGATAATTTGATCGCCGTGAATAATTTGAGCGGCGCGCTTTCTGGGGGAAGATAAGTGGGTAGATCGACTGGAACGAATTTCTTGATTGTACATAACGAGAAGTCGTTTTGTGAAACCTCAACGGTTTATTAATTCGTTTCGAGTCTATTTTAGCCAATTTTGCCTTTAAAGCAGTTCAATTGCTACTTCAAAAAGTGAAGATTTTTGGTCTATTTTAGAAAAAACGGATTTATCGAGTCAAGATGTGAGAAATTTTTTTGGTTAAAAGGCGCCTGGAGTGAGAAATAAAATGATTTCCTGAGGAACTCGACGGGTTGTCCCATCTTGAAGGAAGCATTCCGGTTGTTTTGGTTTAGGTTGACAAATTACCCCGAAAGCGTTTAGTACTTCCTCTTTCATTCATCAATTTAAGAGCTCGAAAAAGTTCGACAGTTGTTCAGCCTCGAAAATATTTACACAATTCACCCGCAATCGGCATTAGTGGAAACCAAGTGGGCATTTAATCCTAAGGACGTATGGAAGGGGACGGAGGTAAACAAGAGGATCCGTAAATAATTAAGTGGACTTTCTCTCTCTGAAAACATCCCCGGTCAAACAGTGTCAGCTGTTCGAACCGCAAAGGAACAGATGTGGCCCCTCTAAACCCGCCCTCGCTACCCCGGAACAGTCACTCATTATTTAACCCACTTCAATTTTTTATTAGCCCCTGTCAGAATTAATGGGGCCCTTCTGATCTTCGGGATGAGCGGGGATTTGATTTATGCACTTTATGACACCCTTCAGAATAACCCCTCTTTTTTCTTAAGCTCTCCTTTAATGTATTTTTACTTAAGGAAACATTTTTTTAAGACGATTATTCTTTGTCTTTGCCTTCTTTGATTGCAACTCTCCAAGCATATACAGGATGTGCCGATTATCAGCCAAATTTTTGACCTGACGAAAAAAAGTATCGAAGTAAACCCCCCTTTGATAATAGAAAAGAATCGATTGGCATCGATATCTTTTGGATCTGTCCTACAGGGTGCTCCAGAACGACCTTAACTTCGTTATTTTTTATACCAACCCTGTGTTTTGATGATGGAATTCGATTCTACGCTTGATTTCCAGTAAATGTTAATTAAAACATTTTTTTGATTAGACCAAATGTTCTGTTCTTATCATATGCCACCTTAACATCGACCTGGAATTCGTATCTAGGAAACTTTTGGTCCTATCAAAAAAATGTTCTAAGCAAAAGTTACTGTAAATCAAGTGTAGAATCGAATCCTATACTCAAAATACAGGGTTTGTATTAAAATAACGAAGTTAGGGTTGTTCTGGAGCACCCTGTATGTTAGATCCGAAAGATATCGATGCCAAGCGATTCCTCGGAAATATCTAAGGGGGGTATACTAGGATACTTTTTTTCGTACGGTAAGTCTGGCTGGTCCACTCAAGTTGGCACACCCAGTATATAAGGAAAAATTTCTATTTGAGTTTTTTGTTATATGAGGAGGTAGAAAGTTGGAAAAGAATAATAATAAAGAAGTGTGTTATAGAAACAAGTGATCACGAAAAAGGGATTTCCAAGGGAAGCGGTGTACACCGTGATTGTTGGAGTTGGTAAAGGGTGGCGGAGTAGAACGAGGAAAAGGTCGGAGGCGGGAAAGTATTAGCTCGGTCGGAGGCAGCGGGGGCTGTAAACAAATTGGGGTCGAGGGTGCAGCGGGATGGTGGAAAGGGGGCCTGAGTTAGGCACGGGCGGTAGAAGTGGAAACAAATGAAATCCTGTTGTGGAAGGGGAGAAAACGGGGAAAATGAAAGTGTCCGCTTCTTCCTTTCCCTCAGCGAAGGCCTTCACGTGGGGATTCTGCAAGGGGGCAGCATTGTGTATGCGTCTCCTTGGAAACGGGGCCGACTCTGTTTATAACAATTCCCTCGAGGGAGGGTTACAGCCGCATAAACCTTTACTGTGTCAACAACCTGCTAAGCCTTTGAACAAAGCACCTCACCCTTCAATCTCACTATGAAAATCACAATTATTCCTCTTACCTGTAGATCACATCATATAGCTCTTAAATCTACAAAATTATTAATATCATCTTTCTCCTGATAAATCGCTCTTTCCCATTCATCAGAATGATCGCTGTTTTGTCTGCAATGAGGGGCTGCAACCCACTTTACCGTTACGTCTTGAAAAATGGTTGGTTCCAGGCAAGGGTACATTATTAACCACTTGAAGGTTTTAGCACAAAAGACTGTCTATCAAACTGCTTAGGTCGTTTACCCTCCTAAAATGTATGGGCAAGGAACCCCATTACTCGAATTGGGCTCTACAGACCTCTCCACCTCCCCTACTCACCCCACTTCTGTTCCCTTTTGACTGCAAATTCAGTTTTTTTGTGCACAAAGTGCACAAGGGGGCTGCAGTAAAGGTATTGAAGTTTCCTACATGCAACCATTTGTACCATTTTTATGGTAAAAACCAAGATTCTGAATTCTGTTTGGGAAAATAAAACATTTTTCCACAAAAGGAGGACTCTTTTTCACTTTTTTGAATCGAAAATTTTCATGCCAAAATGCGGTTTTTGGCGATTTTTAGATTAAAAACTACACATGTCACCATGTCGTCGCAAATGCCAATTTTATGGGGTATCAGCAAGTGTCACGTCCGCAAGTACTTCGAACCTCCTAAATATGAAGAGAAAATCCTTTCCAGATTAAATGGACGTTTCTCAATTTAGCTCATAATTTGAATTTACTTTGACATCTTTATTTTGGTATGCTGGGTTGTAAAAAAAATATTATTAATTATTTAAATATGTAGGTATTTAGTGATATATGTTATTTGAACTCTTATTTAGGTCATCAAAATGAGTTTGTTTCACTTATATTTACGTGAGCGGTGTTCGCGAATGAAGATAAAATGATTTATAAAATATAGTAAATCCGTTGGTGTTGGCGTCAGAGACGTGTAGAAGAAGAAGGAAAGGGGAGGGGGGAGGAGAGTGTGTATTGACTCGCTCCCTTGGGGCTTCCTCAGTCAATATACACTCAGGGGGGGTCTAAAGGAGGGAGAGGAGATGGCGAGGGGGGCGGTGGAGAGGTTGGAAAAGGAGAAGAGCGTCCCCCCACCCCTTCCTTCCATCTCGACCATTTTCTTAGTCCACCATCAGAACAACCCAAGTCTGAAACTCACTCGGAAATCGCAGGTCCCCCACCCATACCAATCACAACTATCTTTTCAACCGAACGGATAATTCACAAAAATGAAAGAAATAAAAAAAAAGATAAATAAATTTACATATTAGCTACTCTTTCTTATTTCTTTAATTTATAATATTTTTAAATTAGGAATAGAGATCATTTCAAATGATAATTCTTTCTTTTTTTATCCTTCATTTTTGGGTTTATAAGTCTTAAAAAATTACTTTTTTTTAACCTACTAAAAAGTTTGTTTTTGACCTAAAAATTGAGTCCATAGACTTAATTTTGAGGATTTTAAGCCAAAAATGATGAAGGTGACTTCCAGGGGGAAAAAAGGTGAAAGTGACATGAAAAACAAAGTTTGATTTCTATTAATCTTTTTGTTATATCCAATTGTAATGGTTGTAACATTCATCTATTTTCCCTCTTACCCCGAATCTTTTCATTTTGGAAGATTCTCATCTTTTTTCCCCGTTATTGCTCTACCAGATGATAGTACTCCTTCATAGCCCCTAGATAGCGCTAATATCTCAAAATCGACGAAAAAGTGACTTTCATCTTTTTTCCCCCTGACCCTTCATATGTATTCTAATGCTTGTAACATTCATCTATTTTCCCTCTTGCCACGAATCTTTTCATCCACATTTCGGACGTTTTTCATCTTTTTCCCCCTTGTCGTTCTACCAGATGATGACTCTAGGCTTAGAGACCTATATATTCGTAATCAGGGAGTTCACAATTTTAGTAAAAATTCATTGAAAATCATGGGATTTCCAAATTATAGTTGGCCACGATGAGGCAAAATTGATTTTTAAATGGTATTTATTATTCAGAGTTTTCTAAGGGTGGGAATGAATCTCATATCGGATATGATAGAGGTAATAGGGAAAACGAGGGTTGGGCCGTCAGTTTGTACTTTAGTCCTAGTCGGTTAGCCCAAAAGATAGGGATCTTTGTCCACATGGGAATACCGTCCGGGGTCAATAAGTAATGAGTCGACCAACCCCCTAGAAGAAAAAAAAGGGAACTCCTCAAAAGGATGAACGATCCCTCTTGACTTTATCAACTTCCGTAACGGTCCACTTGTTGGTTATTCCGAACTTGGGCAATAATCCTCCTGGATTTATCGCCGAGCTACTCGGAACTTGTCAAATGCAATGGCCTCTAAAGGGTGAGAGCAAGTCGTAGGATCGATTAAAACTTAACTGATGTAACACCTAATCGTTCATTCTCATTCTTTTTTCTTCTCATTTATCTTTCATCAAAAGTCTTTTATTGGGTATAAAACACTCTTTTTTTCCACTCTTTTATAAGTTCAATAAAGTATTAAACTTTCAAAGGGAAAATTAGAAACCATTTTATCAAATCAGAATAGTAAAAAGACTTAAAACTTGACACCAGGATTAACTTTCCAAAAGAAAGTCTATATAGTCAAACCTAGGTCTTTATGACCCCTTCTGGGGAGGTGATCGAGGGTCCAGGAGGGTAGAGGAGGTGATGGGAGAGAAGTTGGAGATGGTATAATGTTGGGGGAATGTGGTGGGGAGTATTTGGTCTTTGTGGAGATGCCTGTAGAGCCACAAACTTTGAGAAAGTTCGAGGTATTTAAGTCCTCCTCTCTCTTTCTGCTTAAAAAGAGTGTGCTATCTATGGACCGATTTTCTGCCAAACTTTTGACCTCAAGAAAAAAAAGTATCCGAGTAAACCCCCTTTAATTTTGGGCGAGGAATCGATTGGCATCGAAAAATTTTGGATCCTACCTTCAGGGTGCTACGGAACGACCCTAACTTGCTAGGGAAGCAGCAGAATAAAATTTATGATCCTAATTGACATTATTTTTTGTCCATCCTTGAAAATTGCTGATATTGATTTGCATTATCATATCCATTATTTCGATAATCGTTAATTTCAAAGATTGTGATGTCTTGACTGTTATGAAAAGGAGAATTACTAAGATCTCCTTACAGGATCGCCATGTTTAGACGGTGGCGTTGCCTTGGAAACGCGTCTCCCGCCGCCCCCGCTCCTCACTTTTCGAGAATGCACTTTAGAGGGGGGTGACTCTTCCCCTCTTCGCCGTCTCTCTCGGTTGCATCACGCCATTCTGCAACCACTAACTTTATCTTTTACCCCCTCAGATAACGACCTTCCTCGCCTTTCGCTCAGACAAACGGCGTGTTTACATTCAAAGGGACCTTTATTAACGCCCCCGCAATACACACACACGACGATAAACCCACTTCAACGAACTTGTGATTTTCTCATATTCTCTTATGAGTGCTATCCAAGATTAGGGATTTTCCAACTTTTTGCTCACAGAGAATAGATTGTTTTTCTTAAAGAATTTTCATCTCATAGTTTGACGATCCATGGAAATTCTCAATTTTCAATAATTTTTTTATCTAACTTTCTGAATTCGTAAATTCCATGAAAAAAAGAGTGAGTACCTAAAAGAATGGTAAAATTGTATATCATTTTTTCATATCTGAAAAGGGTCAGTTTAGGTGTTAAGGAGCCCCGGAGGTCCTCATTATTTTGATTTAGGTCACCCTTCCTAGGGTTAGAAGTGAAGAAAACGTTGATGGTATTTTCGTGTTAAAACAAACTTTTACAACTAATCTAAATTTTCATTTGTATTCCTTGTTTCGTGTCAAATTTTATTGAATATTTAATATTTTTGAAAAAAATAAAAAAAGATTTATATCATTTTATAATGGGAGGCAAAGTTTTCGAAAGTGCCCTTCCTATCTTGGCAAGCAATAAAAACTCGTCTCCGTCTTTCTAGACGGTGTGTCATCCGTGAGATAGTAAAGTTGCTCGCATATATCAGAGACAATGTGTTTAACATGAAAATATAATGCCGTTATTTGCCCCGTCGCCCGTCCGAGGTTGATATAAAGTTCTGCCCTTAGGCTGATGTAGAGAACGGGGCACTTTTTTGACGAAAAACGCGACCTACGGTTTGATGCGGTCGAGCGGTCGGCGGGGGGTGGCTGATAATGTTATCTCGGGGCGGGGGTGGCGACGATTGGACCCGCGGGACCACTGGAGGACACAACCCCTCCGGCCATTCACATCACCTGCAAAAACTTCTTTTTCCAATTTCAAGTCTCCTTTAATCTTCAAATACATAAATTCCTGAAAAATGAAGCTGAAAAAAAGAGAAGTTTTTTCTTCTTCATTTTGTTAAGAATGTTATTTTATCGAGGATTGACAAGTCAGGTGGCACGCTATTTTTCACTCGGCGGAGTCGGAGCAAACACCCCCGCTTTTCAGATAATCTTAATTCAATAGGGCGCTCTCGGGGCTATCAGGGCAAGGGATCTAGAATCCAATTCTTGTCCTAACAAAAGACCCAGGATGAGGGGAAGGTCGGGGGCTTGCGAAGGGGCTCCCATTATTTACACCCGCTCTTGTAGCGAAATGTCATCTCAGATCCAACGTCAATCATTTCATAAAATCCAGAAAAAAAAGTCTCCTAGTCTATTTTTTAAATTTTCAAGGGTTGGGAGGATATCGATTGTGGGGGGACGCGTGAGAGTAAGGAGTCGGAAGAGGAAAAAGTATAATGGGGCTTTTCTGAGGGTACTCGGCCAAGCATGAAATTAATGTTAAATATTAGACATCGGATGTGTCTTTGTCTTTTGCCTTCTATACACATCCCCGGCAGCGTGAAATCACCTCCTTCTACGCTAGGCTGAAGAACGTTTAATGGCCGCGCACATTAATTTCGTTTAGGGGTTACTTTCTTACAAACTTCCAAAAGGGGGAATCTTAAACTTTACAACAACCATTACAAACACTTCACGGAAGTGACGCTTTTTACAGCATTAATTGGAAATTTTCGATTTGAATTTTTTTAGAACGGTTTGAAGCAGGGTAGGATAGGCCCACCGGGAGATCGGGAAATTCTGGATGCTGTAGGCCGGAATTTTGATCCTTTTTTGGACACGATGGGGGCCTTTTTTAGCTTGATTTTGATCCTTTTTGGACACTAGGGCCTTTTTTGCAAGGTTTTTGATCTTATTTAGACACTAGGGGCCTTTTTAGCTTGAATTTTGATATTTTTTGGACACTAGGCGCCTTTATTGTCTTGATTTTTTAAATCCTTTTTGGACACTGGGGACCTTTTTTGCAAGGTTTTCGATCTTTTTTGGATACAAGGGACCCTTTTAACCAGATAATGGTTCTTTACGAAAACGGCCCTTTTTAGATTGAATTTTGATCCTTTTTGGACACTAGGGGCCCTTTCAGTTGAATTTTGATCCTTTTTGGACACTAGGGGCCCTTATTGTTTTGATTTTTTAATCCTTTTTGACAACTTGGGGCCCTTTTTGGCTAGATGTTTGATCTTTTTTGGACATTAGGGGCCCTTTTAAGCAGATTTTGTTCCTTTACTATGGAAATGGCCCATTTTAGCTTGATTTTTGATCCTTTTTGGACACTAAGGGACTCTTTTAGCCTGATTTTTTATCCTTTTTTTGGACACTACGGTCCATTTTTACCTCGATTTTTTGACATTAGGGACCCTTTTAGCTAGATTTTTTCCTAAACCACAAAAAAAGGCTCTTTTTAACTTGATTTTTGATCGTTTTTTGAACACGAGTGGTTCGAAGTATAAAATAAAAAAATATGTGAGGCGTAAGATAAATATATCCCCGTAGAGCTCGCCTCAGGGCAGTCCTAATACGAGGGTTGTGAGCTCCCTATTGTCGCTAAACGAATTACACCAAGTCATACATATAGATGTCTGGTCCCTGGATTCGGGTATACCGGGGGTTGGCTAATACATTTAGGAGCCCCTTGCCCTCGGGCTCAACTATTTATATAGACGGCATACATTACTCAGCTCGTCGTGCCTAATCCCCTTAACAGATATGCGCATATTAATAGAACCTGTTTCACACCTCATACTTCAGAAATCCAATTAGAAAACACTTTTCGAAATTCAATTTAAAAAATTAATAAAATTTTAGCTTTAAATAATTTATTATCTTTGGCTTGTTAGACCTTCGTAAACCCGATAATGTGGTCGCTTCTTACATTATTCAAGTCCTCTGATACAGTGATTACTAATAGATAGAGTTTAGAGGTAAGAGGTGGGGGTCTTTCCTCTTAGCTTCCTCTCCTTATTTATCGCCCTTAAACCGCCTTACATTTATCATGAAAACTGTTAATATTTGAATTTTTAAAAATTTTGGGCATGGAGCTATTAAACACATGGAGTTGCCCTGAGCCTCCCAAAAGACGAGAGGTCAAAATTGAAAATCCATTTTTTTTGTCGCCTCGTAGCTCAGATACGTTTGGGCCTACAAAAAATCTGTTTAGTTCAAAATTGTAGGAAATTTAATAAGCTTTACTTTTGTTTTAATACGTTTTTCACCTACGACCTACGGTTTTCGAGATATTGGCGAAAAACCGAAAATGAGTTGCCTGAATTTGGCGTGGCCAACACACACATTTTCGTCTCGCTTTTGTTTTTAGTATCTCGATGCTCTAGGGAGGGATGATCACCGACCGGGATTGATCACATACTCGTGGCCTTGAACTTTCGCTTTTGTTTGGCCAGATGAGTTTCGTGACTGAAAGAATTCTAGAGTCGATAAGAAATAAAAATTTTCTTTCCCTTTTTAAAAAAGTTGTAGTCATAGCGACTCGAGCACCCTCATTTGATTCATCAATTATGGAACACCTCATCTGGTAAAAAAAAGACCACCCTCTTCTGTTTCATTTTCGTAACTGTTTCACCCGTATCGGACCAAAATGTCGCCTACGATGTCCGTACGTCGAAAAGCATCAAATATGCATTTCTGTTTGTGGTTGAAAAAAAAGTACAGAGGGGGTCGGAAAAAAATTGACATAGCTGTGAATACCGTCGGAAACTTTTTAAATTAAGCGAACCCACGCGTATTGTCGAGAATCGAATCGTTGATGAAGAGGGATGGTACTGATTGGCAGCGAGGCCTTCGCAGGGGACACCCCCGTCACCTCGTCCTCTTCATGCATTTTGATTGCAACTGACTTGTTACGCCCACTCACTTTATTTCTACTTGTAATCACCGGGGCGGTTGTTTTTTCCGACAATTCATCTGCATATTGACTACTTTCACAATTTCACCCTCACGCCTCCCTCAGGTATTGGAACTTGTCAACGCAAGTTTTGACTGTTTCCTCGTCGAAAATTCGTTTCATTCGAGTTTTTCAACTTTTTTTTTTCTCTCTGTTTCAGGTTTTTCCTCAAATTTTTTCTCAAGTGCAATCAAAATTGTTTAAAAAACGCCGGAAATCCAAGAGACATGAGAAGATTTCAGGTAAGAATGAAAAATTTTAAAATCTATAAAAATTATGAAAATTTAGTATTTGCGCACACGGTCCAGCATCGTTTTATAAATTACCAAATCAGGTCTCTTCACATACTTGAACGCTAATTATCCCTCGTCTCCTAGGTAGTTTATAAGGCATAAACCCGGATTTTACGCGGCTAGCTTTTGAATTATTAATGGGAATTTGCATACGGAAGGTGAGATGATGGCCCTAATCCACCCTCCTTCTCTGCCCCATTACAAAGCAAATCATCCACATATTTTTTAAATATTTTCGGATTAATTTTAAAATTTTATTCTTTAAATGGTCCATTTGGGTCCCAATAACATGTTTTTGAAGAGTGCCAATAAATGCCGTCCCGGTACATTTTTTGTCAGCTGAAATAGCTCGAATTTTTTCAGTTTTTCGCATAAAAGTCAAAAACGGGACACATTTTGAGGAAAACGTATAATAGGTCAATTAAAGAAAACAAAATTCTGCGTCGATTAAAAAAAAGTTTGCCAAAATCGGTCCAATAGACATGTTTTTACGGGCAATCAAAAAAAATTCAATTTTTCCAAATTTCCAAAAAGATCCTAAAGGAGGGATCCACGACCCCCATCCTAAAAGCTGTAGAACATCAATCAAAAGGTTTGGGTCAAAATTCTCTGTAGACTGGACATTTTGGAAAAAAAATTGAAGTTTCGAGGAATGGAAGAATCGTAATAGGAAATAAATTCGAGTTTTAGTACGGAGTTGTAATTGAGGAAGGGGTGAAACATGATTAGGGTTAGGCAAGTTGACAGATAAGGCTTGGGAACCTTATTAGCCCGGTCTACCGCTAAGTGGCATCCGGTTTCCCTTGACCATTTCACAATAGTTGACAACCGAAACTACACTTGGAAAAATTTCAAGCCAATTTAAAATCTTCGAAAAAGTCTCTACCTTGAGAAGATTGGGTTGGAGGGGGAAGGGGTGAAAAAGAGCAAGGAGGGGGTTTAACGAGGTTCTGTCGACCCGATTAAACGCCTCCACTCGTTGAATGTAAAGGAATTAACCCTCGACTCCTTGAGGCGGCTACAGTTACAATTAGCAAAGGAGGGGGTGGGTGAAGAAAGGAAGGGGGGGATTGGTCGAATGGTGGAAGTCGAGATCCTGGAAAGGGCCGGAGAGGGAAAAATTGGACGAGTTTCCTTCAGGCAATTACCTAAACCCAACTCAACCCCCCTTCCTTCAACATCCGCTTCTGGAAAAGCACCCCCTGTGGAAAATTAGTCCTCTCTTCCCCCCACACTGGTCCAGGGACGTTTCCTTCACTTCTTTCCCGTCTACTGATTAAAAAAAAAGAAGAAATTGAGAGAAAATTTAAAGGTTGATGCACTTTCATATTGAACTTTCCTTTTAATTAACTTTTTTCCCTGCAAAATTAAAGAATCGAGGATGATTCATGTTTTGGTAATTTATTTACGTTGCCGCGGGCTTCTCAATATGGGCTCCAGTAGCCCGATACTGGAGGGTTGAAATCTAGTCGAGTCTATAAATTATAAAACGCAATTCCGGGGCGTTGGGAGAAGGGGCGACAGAACATATAATCCAGGGTAATAAGGATAAGGCAGTAGATAGATTTATATAGCAGGGGTATCGCAACTCCCTACCCCATATTCACCGCTACACTTCTTCCTAAGCTGTTCATACGGATTATTGGCGTTATTTACTTATACATAACAGATTTAAATTGAATTATGAACTTGAAATATTTTTTTTACAATTTTTTGATGCTTTTGTATGATTCTTGGTTCAAGGCCTTAATTAGGGGATTTGGGGTTGTAAGTAGGGTGACCACGTGGTACGCAATATGCGTGATTTTACGCATTTTCAATGATTTGTACGCAACACTCATTGGCCTTTTTTTATGAATTTCGGTGACAACAACCCAAAGAAAAAAAGCCATATTTGAACCCTTTTGACCCTTTTTGACAAGGAAAGACCCTTTTCAGCCTAATTTTGAACTTTTTTTTTTTAATAAGAAAAGACTCTTTTTAGCCTAATTTTGAACCTTTTTGAGAAGAAAAGACCCTGTTTGGCCTAATTTTAACTTTTTAGAAATATTACAATTTTCAGCTAGATTTTGACCCTTTTTTGACAAGGAAAGACCCTTTTTATCCTAATTTTGAACATTTTTTGATAAATTACGCTTTTCAGCTAGATTTTGACCCTTTTTTTGACAAGGAAAGACCCTTTTTAGCCTAATTTTGAACACTTTTCGATACCTAAGAAAAGACCCTTTTCAGCAAGATTTTCATCCTTTTTGACTAGAAAACACCCTTTTCAGCCTAATTTTGGACGTTTTCGACACAAACAAAGGCTCTTTTAAGCCAGACTATGACCCTTTTTTGACCCAAAAAGGACCCTTTTTACAAAAAAAGATTCTTTTCAGACAGATTTTGACCGTTTTTGACCAAAAAAAATACCCTTTTTAGGAAGATTTTGTATCTTTTAGACAAGAAGAGCCCTTCTTAGCCAGATTTAAAAACTTTATTTTTCAACGAGAAAATACTTTTTTAGCCAGATTTTTAAAATTTAAATGCTCCTCGCTTAAATACTTGCTGGTAAAAAAAATTTAAAAGCCATTGAAGTAGGCAAAATGAAAAATTTTCTTCTGGTCACCCTAGTTGAAAAGGGACAACTTGAATCATTGTTTGAAATCGAATTGTTTTGTTTTTTTATGCTGTAAGTGATCAAGCTTTCCATTTCCTTGTTTACATCCTATCTGTTTTAGGCTCCGGAAAGCGGGTTCCTCTGAAATATCCCTCGGTCATAAATCCTGGCGAGCGCCGACGGACCCTCAGAGGGTAGAAAAAAAAATAGTGTTCGGGACAAGGTTAGAAATCGAAGAAGAGGGGGACGGGTGGCGAAGGACGGGGGAGTCCCCATGGGAACGGTGGTCCTGCGCTATATTCCCTTGGGAGAATCTCCTACGAAGGGGAAGGTGGGGGAGGGCCGCTGTATTATCTCCCGTTCGTGCGAGGGTGGGATGAGAAGCCGGAAGAGGGCCGTGAGGGGTGCGGGGCTGGGGGCAAAATGGTCGTCGGAATCGATCCGCACTCGATCTCTGATTACGTGCTCGATTAGGAGTGATAATCCATGATAACGTCGCTCTTTACCTGCCCGAAGTCTCAGACAAATCTCGCTCCTTTCTCATGAATCCTACACCCAAATGCCGGACACGTCTTCTTCATTTTTAACCCTTTCCTCACATCGCATTTACACTTTTTGAATTCTCCACCATAACAACAACAATCACAGCATCTTAAATGATACGTATTTTGTTTCCTGGAGAGATAATGTAAAACCATGTCTCATTCAAAGAATTGAGTTCCAAACGATGAGGGATCGTTTAGTTTGATTGTGGACCCCATCAAATGTTCATTCCTCTCGATTGGTCTGGGTCATTTGTTGGCAATTGTCCCGAGTAATCCAATTACGTGATTCGCGTGAGCCTCCCCCTCCTTTCGAGGCGTAACAGATGCTACATCGGAAAGCACGCACGTCTTACCGGTTTAGCCGATCTCGAACGCCGGCTTTTTTTCTTTTCCACTTACGCTAATCATTGTTTTTTTCGTTTTCAGGTTGTGATATCGACGTTGGTGAACGTCGAAGGACCACTTTTGGCCGTCTCAGACAATATGTTCGTCCACAACAATTCGAAACACGGACGGAGGGCGAAAAGGATTGACCCCTCCGATGGTGAGTCAAGTATGTAAAATACATACGGTTTGTCATTTCTTTGGAATAAAAGGTCCCAAAATCATTTTGTATCTACAAATAGGGGAGAATGACATATTCAATCCGCGGTAGGATCAGAAAAATAAAGAGCCTCGGACATAAGTGGGTTGAACCTTTCGCCTGAACCCCACACCCTTGTAGGCTTTGTATGGAAAGACTGAATACAAATTAGATCATTCACACATAGGGACTCTTCGGCCTACAAATGTAAACTGACATCGAATTTGTACAAGTCCTAACACATCTTAAAATCACGAGAAAAAAAATTTCCTGAAAAAATTAATTAAAATTATTTAGGGGGAAATATAGTTAAAAAAATCATCACTGAAAATTATCAAGGCTTTTTCCCGTTGAAGAGGGCGACAAAAATGATTATATTAGAAGGAAGCCTCTACCTTGTAATTCCACTTTACCGCCGGCATAATTAATAGGACACCTCCCTCCAGACACTCAAAACCCCTCCGTACAACCTCATTCTTAATTACTATTTCACAAGAGGCTTCAGCCTTTTAATCTCATTGCCTTAAGAATTAAGACTTCCCCCTTTCGTAGCCCCATTTTTTTATTCAAAGGATGTTTACGTCTCGATTGAATTGAAGCGTTTAAACATTTCGGGAAAGTTAGACAACGGATTCAATATTCAAGACAAAGTTGTTGAGATATCCTTAGTTCTAAGTGCCTTACGTGATCTGCTTGAAAGAGGGCGCGCTATTAACTTGTGATTAATTCCGCTCCTCGTATAAGGCAACCCCTTCCCGCCCTTAAAGCCCTCGTGATCGTGTTCTCTAATACGTATTTTGAATACGTCTATCAGATATACAACACGTACATTACATGAATTCGTTACATAACACGTGTATTCTAATTGTTATTTTATGATTTTTTTCTCCAAGAAATCCGAGATGCAATTAGATTTTGAGTTTTGTACTAACGAAGTGGCTAAAGAAAGCCCCTCTTTTGGATTCAATGCTGCGGGAAATTTATTACGACAAATAAAACTGTTGCAATTAAAGGCAGCGTTACGGAAGCTTGTTAGGGGTCGGTTTTTCCTGTCGAGAATGGTGAAGGGGGGGCTCGGGAAAGAGAAAGTACGTTTTTCATCTCCAGGTCGGCCATCCCTCTCGCCCACCCCTTAACTGCACAGCCATAATCTCCGCTCTCCCGCTTTTTCCCCTCCGGCCCCCTTTTTCCTAGGTTTTCTGTGGGGGGCCTCTCTTTATGGCCCGAACACACCCCTACAACCATTCAAAGGACCCCCATACAGGAAGAATATTTTTGATTGGACTTTATACCCTTCGGAAAGTCAACCAAGAAAAAATTACGACAGGAAAACTATAAACAGTTTTTCTCAGAATGCAGTAAAATTTTGTATAAATCGGCATGCCGATTTTGTGGATCTAGTGCTTTGAGGGGAAACACCAATTTAAAGGGTTTTATTGGTATGGAGCTTGTATAGCTCTTTATAGTTGACTGGAGAGTGGTTTGGGTGGTTTTGGTGATATGGTTGGTCTAGGTTATATGTTTAGTTTGGGTGGTTTTGGTGATATGGTTGTATTTCGTGATTTTGGTGATTTGTGTGGTTTGGGTGATTTGGGTGGTTTTGGTGATTTGGGTGGTTTTGGTGATTTGGGTGGTTTCGGTGGTTTCGGTGGTTTTGGTGATTTGGGTGGTTTTAGTGATTTGGGTGGTTTTGGTGATTTAGGTGGTTTTGGTGATTTGAGTGGTTTGGATGGTTTTGGTGATTTGGGTGGTTTAGGTGGGTTAGGTGGTGTCTGTGGTTTGGGTGATTTGGATGGTTTTGGTGATTTGGGTGGTTTTGGTGATTTGGGTGGTTTTGGTGATTTGGGTGGTTTTGGTGATTTGGGTGGTTTTGGTTATTTGGGTGGTTTTGGTGATTTGGATGGTTTGGATGGATTTGGTGATTTGGATGGTTTAGGTGGTTTCGGTGGTCTTGGTGATTTGGGAGGTTTCGGTGATTTGGATGGTTTGGTGATTTGGGTGATCAGGACATCGCCCTGATCATGAATATTTAAGCCTCTAAGCTGAAAACCTCCATTAGGTCGGCCTCAATAGCTCACTAAAAAAAAATAAATAAAAAATAAGTAAATACCATATTTATATTACAAGGTACATTTAAATCCAAAGGAATCTTATGCTCAGGTATAGAATTTAAGGACAAATCCAGTTTGGGTTTGAGAAGGGGTTAGATCTTGGGTCCCGAGGGGAGGCTCAGTGAATCCACTCCCCTATCGACCAACCTTTACCAGTATATATATACTATATATAACGAAAGGGGAGTAAGTGAATTATACCAGAGACTTCCTACAATAGTATATTTGTGTTTGTAGATCTTTGTTTCTTTTTTTCTCTAACTGATGGTTTTTCACAGGCCTCTACCCTCCTTTACCGGTCGCCACCCCTTGTATAAAGGCCATTTCGCCGAGCGAAGGATGGACTAACGGCGGATCCACCGTCATCATAATCGGCGACAATTTTTTCGACGGACTTCAAGTCGTTTTTGGGACGATGCTCGTCTGGAGTGAGGTTCGATAATTTAATTTTTTTCCTTCGTGTTTTATTATTGAGTGAAATAACGTGTTAACCATTTGTCTTTTTAGCTGATAACGTCGCACGCGATACGAGTCCAAACTCCCCCAAGACATATACCAGGTGTCGTCGAAGTCACATTGTCATACAAAAGCAAACAGTTTTGTAAAGGAGCCCCCGGGAGATTCGTCTATGTTTGTAAGTTTGCTTTACCACATTAGTGCTCACCTAAAAATATTTGTTTATAGCTTTAAATGAGCCGACGATCGACTACGGGTTTCAACGACTTCAAAAGCTGATACCGAGACATCCAGGCGATCCTGAAAAACTTCCAAAGGTTTTTTTTAGATTCTAAGCTTTTATGGTGAAAATACTAACTTTTATTTTAGGAAATTATATTAAAAAGGGCAGCGGATTTGGCAGAAGCTTTATACTCGATGCCGCGAAATAACCAGCTTAGTGCACCCAGGACACCACCCCCGAATAATAATTCGACGTTTAACTCGTATTCAGGTCAACTAGCTGTGACTGTGCACGAGAACAACGGTCAGTGGACTGAAGGTATTTAAACAACCTTCGTCTTTGACTTCAAGTGGTTCAACCACTGAACCGACTTCTGATTCCGAAAACTTTGCTTTTGAGATTAACGGAGTCGTCTTTTTTCAGAAGAGTACGGCCGTGGTCAGGCGGGAAGCGTTTCGCCTCGTGGGTACGGTTCGAGTACTTCGACTCCTCACTCGAGCAACGGGGGCTACAACAGCGCCCCTTCGGCGACTGGGGGCGCCTACCCTCCCGCCTCGCAATCTTCGAACACGCCGGCCTCCATTTTCAACTCCGCCTCTAGTGAGTCACCCATAACACATTTATCGACATCCGGATATATTTAATCGGGTATCCTATTTATTTTTTACTAAACCAATTTATTTTACTTAAAAATTTAAGGAAAACACGTTTAGGTTACAACAATTAAAAATAGCAGCACGTTTGGGTACTTCCCTATGACGACGTTTGGTTGCTTAAAAAAATCATGACAGTCGCACTATGATATTCCGAATGCCTTTTGATACTCTGAATATCGATCTATGAATACCCTGATCACAACCATATGAATACCCAAATCACCACCATATTAATACCCTGATCACTGACCTATAAATACCCTGATCACAACCATCTGAACATCCGAATCAACACCTAATGAATACACTCATCACCACTCTCTTAATACCCAAATCACAACCATCTGAATACCCAAATTACCACCATATGAATACCCTGATCACAAGCATCTGAATACCCAAATCACCACCATATGAATACCCTGATCGCAACCATCTGAATACCCGAATCGCCACCATCTGAATACCAAAATCAACATCATATGAATACCCTGATCACCATTCTCTTAATACTCTAATCACAACCATCTGAATACCCTTATATTCTGTACCCTATGAAACCCTGATCACCACTCTCTTAATATCCTAATCACCACCATCTGAGTACCCTGATCGCCACCGTTTGAATACCCTGATCGCCACTCTTTGGACACCCTAGTCACCACCCTTTGATTAACCTGATCACCACTCTTTAAATTTCCTGATCGCCACCCTTTGAATACCCTGATCGCCACCCTCTTAATACCTTTATCACCACCATTGAATACCCTGATCGCCACCCTCTTAATACCCCAATCACGATCATTGAACACCACCATCGCTACCCTCTAAATATTCTCATTACCACTCCCTTTATTCCATGACCACCACTCTCTTAATACCCTAATCACCATCCTCTGGATAATCTGATCTCCTTTGAATACCCTGATCACCACCCTTTGAATTTCCTGATCGCTTCCCTTCGAATACCCTGATCGCCATCCTCTGGATACCATGATCGCCACCCACAAAGTATTCTGAAAAACACCCTGATCCTTTGAATATCAGCCTGAATACTTACCACGTAGGAGTCATTACATATTTACATAATATTTTGACCTTGCTTTTCATGTACCATAACGGAGCGTCTCCTCCCATGTACCCTAACGTGCTCCCCCTCGTACCCATCACTGGGTTTTAAAAAAATTTTGAATTTATTTATCATTCCTGTTTTATTAACGTTCAGATAAAATTTATAATTTATTTCATACAAATTTATTTTTATTAATGATAATTTTGTTGTTTCGTAGGAGTGGGAGGGCTTGTCTCGTCACCTTTCGCAACCATGAACCATTTCGCACTTCCAACGTGCAACTCGCAAAGTTACAGCCCTATAGTAGGACCGAGTTCGAAATGAATTACGACAAACACCCTGTATACGGATCATTTTTTGTATATCTGTTGTATTATAACAAAAATAAAAGTTTTCAATGTACAGTGTAAACAACTCATAGTTGTAAAATCTTTATCATTGTATAGTTCGATTATTTTCTAGTCATTCTTTCATATTTAAAAGTACAAAAGAAAAAAAAATCTTAAATAGCTTAACAACGAAATAGATAGACATCTCCAAGTTTATTTTATTTAGCCTAGAATGAGTGAATGTATTTTTTTAGTGCCATTCGTTACCTTTTTCTTTTATTATCATTTTTTTTGTATAAATTTGTTGAATTTTTGTTACAGTTTAATGTACATAAGGCACATGCAATATCAAGAAAAACCATTGTCCATATACGAATTTGTAAATATCGAAATTATACATATCTTTAATCAGACTGGACCGAAAAAAACAAATCTTATAAAAAATTATATAATAAAATGTAACGGTCTATTGGTGTACATTACAGTAATGTATAAAGTTCTATTGTTATAGTTTACTGTATTTGTGCAAAAGATCAATAAAATATTTCTTTTTTTATATATTTTGTTCTTTCTTTCTTGAAATCATGATAACAACGATTTTCCATGTATAAAAGGATTTTGTGTAAAGTGGCAGATGTTTGAAAAGTAGCGATGTTGATGTCGGATCGGGTCACGTGACGATGACACGTGGTGGGGAAGGGGTCGCACGTGACCGGACGGCCCTTTTCTAATTGCGCCCCCTCCCCGCCGTTTGCGTTCCAACCTGTTGTCTTCCATATGGTAAATGGAATTTTTTAAATCTCGTCCTCGAGCTCTTAAGACCGGGACGGGAAGAAAATTTGCATTTATAGAGGGATCAGTCAACGCTGAATTTTCATCGTGGACAACCGTCTGGACCTCGTGCCTATGAATATTTTACTGGCAACTGTCGACAAGCCCTTTTGTCACCTCTTAAAAATTTAAGAGAACTTTTCTTTTAGGATTAAAATATTAAATAAACTTCTAACCCTCTAAGATTCTCCCAGTTTTCTAGCATGAGAAAGTCACTAGAATTAACCAGCTGCGAGTCAACATGTGCGCAATTTCAACAGGTCATCGGTTCATGGAACATTCCCGCCACGATTTTCAATCGACTCAAACCTTCAGGTTTCGGAAAAGCTCGAAATGTTTGCCTCTATTTTTTATAAGCAAAGTCCCTGGACAGTTTTGGCAATTTCAACTAAGGCCATCGGCTCATGAGACATTCCCATCACGATTTTCAACTGTCACTAACCTTCATCGAGAAAATCACGAAATTCCAGTAAAGGCCTCTAAGCAAAGTCCAGAACGGTTTCGGAAATTCCAACTGTTTTCAGCTAAGGTTTTCAGCTCATGAGACATTCCCTTCACGATTTTCAACCGTCTCAAACCTTCAGGTTTCGGAAAATCACAAAATTCCTGCCTATAAGCAAAGTCGCTGAACAGTTTTGGCAATTTCAACTGCTTTCAACTATGGCCCTCAGCTCATGAGACATTCCCATCACGATTTTCAACTGTCACAAACCTTGATCGAGAAAATCACGAAATTCCTGGAAAGGCCTCTAAGCAAAGTCCTAGAACTGTTTAGGCAATTCCAACTGTTTCCAGCTATGGTACTCAGGTCATGAGACATTCCCTTCTCGATTTTCAATCGTCTCAAACCTAGATCACGAAATTTCAATTAAGGCCTTTAAACGAAGTCCCCGAAACGTTTCGGCATATATACAACGTATATATTTGGACTGTTTTATACTATGGTCTTCGGCTCATGAGACATTCCCGTCACGATTTTCAAAAATAAATTGATTTTTGTTTTCACAATGACATGAAGATTTGAAATTTTCTTGCCCTGCCTTTTTAAATTTGGACAACGATTTTGATTTCAACCTAATTTGTTGAATAAAGTAGCATTGAATGCTTATGCTACAGTTTCTCTACTTTTAACAGCAAAGGATCAATTTTAAGCTCTATTATGACAACTGGACTATCATACGTTTAGAAAATTCATTTTTACGGTCTCATCTTCTTTACTGAATTTCATTCGTTCATTACTCGAGATTATCATGAAAATCATCACCTGAATAAGGTAAAAATTATAAATAAGGCATATCAATAGCCATAAAAAATAAGCAATCTATATTTTTTCGACCCTTCGGAACGGTTTAATCCATTTTATGAGTCACTAAAGGGACTTCCCAACGCACTTGGAGTGATCCAGGCCGTTTCACCCTCGTGATATGATAGAAAAAAATGTAGAATATAATAAAATGAAATAAAAAAAAGTCGAGAAAAGAATTCGAACATTGGGTAAGTATATAATACGTCGGAAGTGTTCATGGGGGAGCGGTAAAGGGGCCTGCTTATTTCTTCTAAACACGTTCTCACTTACCGACTACTGATATCCTTTCTCACCTACTACTTTTTTTTTCCCCTCTCGCCCTCTTTTACTAGGAAAGAGTGCTAGCCCGTGCCGGATGTTCAGTAAGTAACAACAATAAAAATTGCATTAAATGCAATTCAATATTTTTTGACCCATATTTTGCTTTTTGAAAAATAAAAGTTGAAGGTCCTTGAACTCTTTCCTGAAGAAGGCACTGAATGGGGATTTACGTTTTGGGTTTTTTGAACTTGCAAGAAGAAGAAATATTTTTTTTTTCCAGAACAATTTTATCAGAGCCCTTTCTAATCCTCTTTTTGTTTCTTATTCAGACTTCTATTTTTAGCCCAGGTACCTGATCGGTTCAAGAAGGGGTTTTGACGAAAAAATAATTCCCGACTTTCTGCATTTGAGAAAATGAGTCACCGTGATTCCGATTTTTAGGGATATGAAAAGGCCAACTTTCATTTTGATGAGTTTCCGTTTCACTTCCTCTCTTACCAATGTTATCACCTATATTATATAGATATATTTATAGGAGCACTATATATTTTTTTGATAGGAGCAAACGTTCGGACAGTTTCTAAGTGTTCTAAGTAAAAGTTACTGAAAATATAGCGAAGAATCGATTTATTTTGTCAAAACTTGGGGTTCATACTCAAAATAACGAAGTTAGGGTCCTTCATGAGCACCCTGGACGTCGGGTCCAAAAGTTATTGGTGCCAATCGATTCCTCGCTTAAAATTAAGGGGGGTTTACTTGGATACTTTTTTCGTCAGGTCAAAAGTCTGGCAGATAATTGGCAGAAAATACCATTCCCAAAATAGCACTTCGATTTTCTTGTCTTTTGGTATAAACTTATTTCAGACGTAGAGGAAGCAGTTCCTATAGGCTTTTATGTTAACTTTTTGTTAAAGTCGATTTATGACAAAATCCGCAAAATCTTTAATAAAACGCACATTTTTGACTTTATCGAAAATCCGTTTAAAGATTCTAAAAGTGCTAAAAAAATCACGATTTAAAAAAAAAAAGATTGTTAGGTTTCATTGAGTAGAACGGAATTTATAGGGGTTCAAAGATAAAAAAGGACAATTTTTAAAAACTTCATAAAAAATTTTCTATTATAGTAAGGAAATTTATGCTTCTTGTAAAATGTAGATAATAAATAGGGCTACGAATTGCCACTAGTCCGGTTTCGATATCATAAAAATTATGGGTTTTACAGCCGTTTTTCCAAAAAAAAAACTTCAACCAAATTTTTATACTAGTTAATGAAAACCAATCATATTGCCCTTATAACAGTTTAAAGAGGAACCATTTGCAAAGATATTGGCGGTAGTCCGGTGTCTCTAACTAAATTTCTTCGGGAGTTACAGATTTTTGAAGCAAAAAATCCAGTTCTGTCCCACTGTTCGACCGTGATTATTATTTGGCTTGAACGAGCTGACCCTCATCGTTTTTTCTTAAAACTCCCAGTCTTTCCATGCGTTTTTTTAGGTAAACTAGGTATTAACATTTTTAAAGCAACACATGCTAGAATAGACCTACAAGATAGCGTTGAAATATCAATTTCAATAAAAATTAACCATGATCGTTCTCTCTCCCGTTCCGTGGCCCTTCAATTACTTATGTATGTTCGATTACCAGTTCAAATAAACCAATTTCTCCATGCCCATTTGCTCCTATTTTTCCATGTAGGTTCCTATTTTTGGACGTAAACCCATTTTAATAAACCTAATAAGTAATAAAGTAAATAATTTTTTCTGTCAAATTAAGTAAACCATTTTCCCAACTGTCTATATACTTTAGTAAGAATAGTAAACGTTCATGGTTCACGTAAACCAATTTTAAATGAAAACTAATTAATAAAATTTCATTTTGCAATTTTTTGCGGGAAATAATGATTAGGGTAACGCGTCACCCGTCTGGGGATCTTACCCCCGTCTTTTTTTTTAACTGAACCCCCTTTCTCTTTTCTTTACCTGAAAAGAAAAATCCTATAAAAGCTGGAAGGGGCCTGATTTTGTACTTATTTTCTTCAAAGAATCGAACAAGTCAAGTTCATCGTTTTCTTTTAACTAGCTCTGGTCAGCTGTTTTTGTCTCTTAAAAAAATATTCTGTCTACTCTCCGAGTTCGTTTTGTGCCAATTCTTCCGTCATTTTTTCCTCAACCCATCCAAAATGCATATGTAAGTACATGCCTCCTAATTATTATTAAGTACCTACCTATTAATTATTTTTTTTAGGTAGATTTCTTTCACAAAATCTACCTATTGCAACGGGGACAGTAGTCTCAGATTCAAAAATTTTTGTGACAGGTTTTCATTTCAGACCCCCTGGACCCCCAAACCACCCTCAACTCAAAAGTTTATACATTTTTTTTTTTTTGTTGACAAAAAAACTGAAGGAAGAATATAAAATATATTATGCAAAAAAAAGAAGAAGAAGAAGAAGAAGAAACTGCCTTCTGACTATAAGACGAGTGGCTCGAGTGATTATACACTACTACTACAAGGTTTTGGTACTTTACTTAGGGCCTAAACTGGTTATCTTCTAAACCGTTCATCCAATCGCTTTAAAACTTAAAAGTGATGTTATGGGGATGACTAAGAAAGATTTAAAGTTGGTTTGGATCAGCTGGGTGCAATAGATTTGAATCTAGGTAAAAAAGAAAATTTTGAATTTTTACCGGGAAACAGATGATTTTTTTTTCTCCGAATTTTAGAAACTTTGAGATCTAACCATCTGAAAGAAATCTACCTCTTTAGTCCTGCTGCAGCGGGACTCATCTTTTTTCTTGGAATAATAGAAAGTTCTAGATCTAACCATCTGAAAGAAATCTACCTCCTTAGTCCTACTGCCTCGGGACTCATTTTTGAAGGAATAATTTATTTTAATTGCTTTTTTTATATTTAATTGGAGTAAATTTTACTTTTTTGGCTTATATTTTGGAGTTTTTAGGTATTTTTCACCAAAATAGGTTTTAATTAAGAAGTTTGTCTTTTGTTTTAACAGAACAGCTGTTCTTTTAGTCTGTCCATAAGATCACTCGAGCCACTCGTCTTATAGTCAGAAGGCAGTTTTTTCTTCTTCTTCTTCTTCTTTTGGCATAATATATTTTATATTCTTCCTTCAGTTTTTTTGTCAACCGATCCAAAATGCACATGTAAGCTTAATTACTAAGTTTAGAGGCTTTTTTTTTAAATACATTACATTTAAATTATTTTCTTTATAGTATTTCGATCACTTTCCTTCTCAAAATCCTATTTTCTTACAAAATTTAAACTAAGGAAATGGATTGCTTTACTTATTTGCTTATATTTTGGAGTTTTTGGTATTTTCACCAAAGAAAGGGGGCATTTTTGTCTTTTAAATTATTTATTTCGCTTAAAAAATTGTTAGGTATTTTTTAGCGGATTTCCGGAGGAAAGCAGGCTATTGGGGCCGGCCTCACGGCGGCTTTCGGCTTAGATGCTTATATATTCGTGATCAGGACGATCTCCTGATCACGAAAATATAGGTCATTCCCAACCTTCGGCGATCATTATATATCTACTATCATAGATATAATATAAGTATATATATATATATATATATATATGTACCTAGACTATATAGCGCACGCAGATTATAGATGATAGTATATGTATATACTGTACCGACGCGAGAGCGCGAGCTAGGACTCGTTTGAATTAAACGAGAAAGACAACGTTGGTAATTTAAAAGCTTTTGTTTCACGAGGTAGACAGCCTATTGAAATGGCTTGACTCTTGAATGCGAAGGAAAGCTGGTTCTGGACTGCGCTGTAGAGGGCATAAATATAAAAGGGCATTTAGTTCGTGATTTTCTCGGAACCTAGAAGTTTTGAGCATGGTTAAAAAATCGTGACGGGAAAAGTCCTAGGGGCCGAGATCATAGTTATAGCAGTTCAAATTTCAAAATCGGTTCTGGGACTTGTTAAGGGGCCTAAATGGAATTTCGTGATTTTCTTGTGACCTTAAGGTTGAGATGGTTGAAAATCGTGATGGGAATGTCTGATGATCCCGCAGACCGATTAAGAACGGGTTCAAAACACGGAAGATGTTCTGGGACCATGCTAGGGGCCTAAATGAGAATTTCGTGATTTCTTCGATACCGGAAAAGTTAGTTTGAGACATGTTGGAACATGGTGCGACGAGAAATATAATTATGTGTCTCTCTTCTGAGAGACCATAGTAGATTTAGACAGTTGTTGAAATACGCCTCTAAAGCCGTGGACTATGCCGATCTGACGAAAACTATGGACTCAACGTGCATCACTAGGGACAACTATGGCGCTGGCGAGGACAACTAGGACATGAAAGATAGCTTCTTAGGGAGGCCTTTCGCGGAGGAAATCCGCTGCTTCTCGAGGCTGCACTCGAGGCTATTACCTATTTATTATACTTTAGAAACATAAATAATAGATAGGGGATTACATAAAAGTAACATTTTGTTTTCAATTTGAAATTTACATAAAGATCTTATTGATTGACATTTTGTTTTAGAAAAAAATTGGAGAAAATGACGCCGCTTGGAACTTTGAAAAGATTTCTTCTCTACGGAAGAATAGATGTCATGCTCGATTATTCGATCTTCTCGAGTGAAGATTATCTGGTCGACATTCAAAAACTTCTCGGCGAAATTGTCAACATGCAAGAACTTTTGGAAGAAATCGAAGAAATCCACTTTTTAGTTTCGAGGATGCCGACAAGATTGCCTTTCATCGCCCCGATTCCTTTCGTCCTCGCGATCATCTCGAAAATTGGAAAATACCGATCCGCTGCGTTGACGACTGCTTCAAAATTATTTGACACTTTCCAAGAAATCGTGCTTTTCGTGAAGTTTTCCGAAGAGATCGCCCCATCGATAGTCGACGACCTATTTAGAGACACTTTGAAAAACTGGTACGAAAAACAAGACGTTCGAAATCTTGCGGAAATGGTAGCTCGCGTGGAGCCGGTACTTCACGGATATACCCACAAATCAATTTTGACGTTAGCCAACGTATTTTCCTCCGACGACCCTGAACGGGACACAATATACGAATTTGTTCATAATGGTATCGCGTCGGCATTAGAAATCTATGGTGATAACTTACAAGCTGCAGGTATCTTGGAGTACCTTTTTGACTTCTGTAGATTGGAGAACCTCGACCTTTTAGATGCATTAGCAGTAATTACCACTCACGCTTTCCTCCCGGACCAAATATCGTCTCACCATCTTGAACGAGTCAGTATATGGGTGAGAATCTTGGATTACGTTGATATCAAAGTTTTAAATCAATGGTTAGAATTCCTCACAAAAAGACAATTTTTCCGAAATCACGCATTTATATCAATGGTCTCAAATCGGCTTAAAAACCCAGATTCCATTTCAAGATCAAGAATACACCCTAATTCAACGTTACTCACAGAAAAGCAGCATTTGAAACAAATCTTGACTACACCTCAAATCGTGGTCGCTCCGTCAACTGACATCGCCTCGGCGTTAGAAGCTCAAAAGTTGAGAGCATTCGGAAACATCCAAAGAACTGGGATGGACATAACTGTTATCATAGACTGCCACGTTCTTGATGAGAAATTGTGTACTAACAGGCAAAATGTTAAAGGGAGCGAAGCCGCTGCTATGGTGGCATTTTCACTGAAGCACGTCGCCCGAAATATTAAGATATACTCGCTGCACGGCTTCAACAAGCTTTACCTCAACAGAAACGACTTTTCCGAAACCATTAAACTAATTGAACTCTACTCAAACCGAAAATCGCCGACCAAAGCGATCAAACATTGCTTGAAAGAAGACGAATCATCCGACCTGTTTGTAGTCGTCGGATATCACATCCACCATGGCGAATTCTTGGATGTTGTCGACCATCATTCCGCAAGCGTCAGAAGTCCCAAGTTCGTGTTTTGCAATTTAGGCGCCTTCGTTCCACAAAACGGAAGCATCGAGGATCACGAAGACATCCTGGTTATAAATGGCTTCAACGAATCAACTTGTGATGTCATAACAGCATTCGGCGCCTGTTTTTAGTCTTTTCTTGTCTTACTTAATTTATTTTGTAAAAAATAAACTATTTTCTTCTATAAAATTCATAATTTTATTTCTTTCCACTTCCAGACCAAGTATTTGGAAAGTTTCGTCAACCTTTATTGCTTGAAAAGATTGATGAATTGTTTAAAAAAAATGTTTACCAACCAAAACCAAGGTCAAAAAGACTCATCTGGGTAAAAGTTTGAAAGGCTAAAAACAAAGGTTATGTTGGTAAAACTGATGAGAAAACTATTTACTATTTTCTTTGGCATCGCAAGTCTTCAGATCAAAGTTGGACAAACTGATGGGAAGTATTTTGGCCACAAAGAATGAAAATTTGGATAAATGCAAAGTTCTCGCTAAGAACAAAGTTGGATAAACTGATAGCCAATTTTTTTGGGCCTGTTTTTATTTATTTTAGTAGTTTTTGAGTGAATGGCAAATTGGGTATGGTGACCACCAAACCGTAATGTGATTTGACATAAGGGAACATGGGCGTTATGAGATAAAAGTATTTCCTTTGTTATTAGGAGGGCCGCGTGTCTTTATGATTGACACACGGTCGCATCCCTCACGTCAGACCCCCGCCCTCCGCCACTTGCGTCCCAATTTGTAGCTACTTACATTACAATCTCCTCATCTCTTTTATTTCTCTTTTTCCTCGTTGTTTATCCGTGAGAAAGGCTGCGGAGAGTCAAAAACGGGGAAATTCATCAGATAGGAGCTCCTGTTGAAAGCCGATACCGATTGGAGGGAGTTGCTCGTTGATGTGAAAGCATCTGTTTTGCCACGACTTACAAATGCTTTGTAAACATAAACTCTCTTATCAAAGATCTATTCAAACTTTTATTCATCGGAATTTGTCCAGAAATCAAGCAAATGCTCTTACTTTTGTCGTGCCCAGTGAGTTGGCGGGTCGGAATTAGGATAATGGCAATGGGCAATCGGGGAAATTGAGTTCATTGGGCCATTATTGAGAGAGTAATTGGGAGTTGGGGGATTTTGGGGGTATGGAAGAGGTATAGTGGGAAAATTTTGGAGGGAGTAATTTAATTGGGGGGGATGGGGGTGCTGGGGGGAATCAGGCTGTGGTGATTGGGGTTAGTTGTGCATAATTGGAAATGATGGTTGGAGGAGTTAGCGGGATAAATGCATTAATTATTTATTAAGGGGAGCTAGTCGGGGATATGGGGGCTAGTTGGGTATTGGCTGGTTGGGGGCTAGTTTGGGGGTATTGCTGTGTGCTGGTTTGGGGGCTAGTTCGCCTGGTAAAGCCTCCGGCTAAGGAACAGGCAACAATAAACAGAATAGGGCGGTTTGGGGGTGCTAGTTGGGGGTATTGGCTGGTTGGGAGCTAGCTTGGGGGTATTGGCTGGTTTGGGGGCTAGTTAGTGGTATTGGCTGGTAGGGGGCTAGTTTGGGGGGTATTGGCTGGTTGGGGTAGTGGGCTAGCTGGGGTATGGGAGATAATCGAGGTATTGGGCTGGTCGGGGGTAGTTGGGGTATGGGGGCTAGTTGGGGGTATTGGCTGGTTGGGGGCTAGTTGGGGGTATGGGGGCTAGTTGGGGGCATGGGGGCTAGTTGGGGAAAATGAGGGATAGTCGGGGGTATGGGGGCTAGTTTGGGGTATGGGAGATAATCGAGGTATTGGGCTGGTCGGGGGGTAGTTGGGGTATGGGGGCTAGTTGGGGTATTGGCTGGTTGGGGGGCTAGTTGGGGGTATGGGGGCTAGTTGGGGGTATGGGGGCTAGTTGGGGAAATGAGGGATAGTCGGGGTATGGGGGCTAGTTGGGGTATGGGAGATAATCGAGGTATTGGGATGGTCGGAGGGTAGTTAGGGTATGGGGGCTAGTTGGGGGTATTGGCTGGTTGGGGGCTAGTTGGGGAAATGAGGGATAGTCGGGGGTATGGGGGCTAGTTGGGGTAGGGGAGCTAGTTGAGGGGTATGGGGGCTAGTTGGGGGTATTGGCTGGTTGGGGGCTAGTTTGGAGGTATTGGCTGGTTTGGGGGCTAGTTGGGAGTATTGGCTGGTTAGGGGCTAGTTTGGGGGTATTGGTTGATTTGGGGGATAGTTGGGGGTATTGGCTGGTTGAGGGCTAGTTTGGGGGCTAGTTGGTGGTATTGGCTGGTTGGGGCTAGTTTGGGGGGTAGGTATTGGCTGGTTGGGGTAGTGGGCTAGTTTGGGTATGGGAGATAGTCGAGGTATTGGGCTGGTCTGGGGGTAGTTGGGGGGGCTAGTTGGAATTTGGGGCCTGTTGGGGGCACTGGGGCTAGTTGGGGATTATGGGGGTGACTTGGGGTCATAGGGGAGGGAAGATCTATGAATGAAATCATGGAGGCAATAATTGCGATAAGTTAAGGAATATCTGGATCATTATTTTGTTTGAAGGAGCCCTTAGCTGCCATCTGTTGCACTTTACCCACAACACCCACTGCTTTCCTCCACATCAACCAGAGTTCAGGATTCAAAACGTTAAAACAAGACGCATTTGAATTTTTGTGTTCTTGGGTTAAATAAATGAAAATGTCAAGAGAAATAATTTATTGACCTGCAATCGTTGATTTCACAGGTATAATTGAAAAGCTTACAATATAAATCACATCAATAGGACTTGAAAATAATGTACAATTTTATTTTTTTACAAACTAATAACATCCAAACGTACCTAAAAAACACAATGATAATGACGAAAACAACGAGAATTTAATGAATCCTGCCGAAAGAATAAACAAATTATTTTTGTCAAATTGCAGTCTTGAAGATCACACTTTAATTTATGAGGACTGAATTTCATAATAAACATAGCATCTCGAAATATTTGAACTGGAATGTCAAGATAGCCTTGTGCTTTCATCAAAAATTATTTTAAGCAAATTTCCAAAAAGAGAAGAAATAAAGGTGTCAATGGCACTATGAAGCTGTCAGATCTGTTTTGTATTAAAAATTGGCAGTACACAAGAAAAATTATGAAAAAGAAAAAAAAAATTACTCAAAGGACGGCAAAATTTATAAATATCATAACCCATTTTAATGGATCTTTAATACTATTTTTATATACATAATAAAAAATTTGGACAACCAAAGAAACGCAGAAATGCAAGGCTTTTGACTAGAAGAGAAAATATTGTTCGTAATGTCCTCATGGAGTGCAAAAATCAAAAAATTTTCGACCCAGAGTAAGAAGAGATGTAAAATCTGAGCAGTTTTCCAGACTCAAGCTTGGAAAGTAGCAAGATTGAAGATAAAAATTAAATTTAGAAAGAGTTAAATAAGTGCATTTTTTTAGATGACGTGGATAATTTAAAAAAAAATTAATGACTAATTAAAAAATTAAAGTAGCCTTTCTCTTCGTTTATCTTTGCTTGCCCTACTAAAAAACGACACAGACACATCAAGAGAATAAAATACTGACAATGTACAAAATTCCTTTTTTTTGTACTTATAAAAATAATATTGTTTATATTCTTGTTCAGCCAATTTTTATTGGTTCGTCAACGATTATGGATTGTATATGCTATTTACATTATATACATGATAATAAAAAGAAAAAAAATCTTTAAAAAAAGAGAAAATATGGCATTTTGTAATGGGAGGGTAGGGTTAATGAAACCCTGAATATCGTTGGGATAAGCTAAGAGACGCTGCAGGAGTTCCTCGGGGTCGAGGGGCTCCTCGTCGGAAGCGAAGGTGAGGTCAGTACGGTTGAGTGGGGCGAGCGAAGCTTTTTGTGCGAAACGACCGGAATCATCGTGTAACGTGTCATCGCATACGACTTCAAATGAGATTTCACAACCATCGGCAACGGGAGTTTGTTCATATCGTTAGATATAGTTAGACTTTAGTTAAGTATATAGTATTAAGTCGGGTGTGGTTTTCGAGTTAGAACTAGATTAGTAGGTGGGTTGGGTGGGGGGGGTGGGGTGGGGGGTTTAGTGGTAGTTGTTTTTATATTTTTAGGGGGTGGTGGGTGGTGGGTGGGGGGGGTGGGGTGTTAGAAGATTAGTAGTTTATAGGCTAAGAGTGGGTGGGTTGTGGGGGTGGGGGGGGGGTGTTGGGGGTTGGAGTTTTTATATATTAGATATTATAGATAGATAGTTAGTATAAATTTACTAAGAACGATAGTGTATTTTAGTAGAAGTAGAAGATGTCGGTTATAGGAATAGAAGATAGTTTGTTGTTGGGTGGGGGGGTGGGGGGGGTGGGTGGTGGGTGGGGTGTTAGGGACATTAGTGGTGGGGTGGGTTGGGGTGGGGGGGGTGGGGGGGGGGGGGTGTAGTTTAAGATAGTGAGTTTAGTTAGGAAGGATAGTTTTAGACATATATTAGGGGGTAGTTAGATAGTTAAGGATATGATTATTATTAGGAATGGGGGGGTGGTGTGTGGTGTGGGGTTTTTAGTTAGTTTGAAGTTAGCCTAGATTAGATTTAGTAGGTAGGGTTTCGTAGACTGTACTCCTTATAGACTTCTAGTAGGATAGACAGATTTTTATAGTAGATTTTAGATTAGACTATTGTTTGTTTGTTGTGGTGGTGTTGGTGGGTGGTGGGTGTTTATATTTATATGACAGTAGACATTTTTAATTATTTGGGGTTGTTAGGGGTTTAGATGGTGGTGGTGGTGGTGTGGGTTTTAGTGATTAGGTTGGCGTGGGGGTAGATAGATTAGTAGACTTAGTTAGGATTTTTAGTTTATTTAGATTATAGATAGGTATTTTTTGTCGGGGGGGTTCGTATATAGTAGTAGGATAGTAGATTAGACTAGTAGATTAGAGATAGATATATAGTTATATAGAGAGAGATATATACATAGATAGAGTATTAGATAGTAGATAGGTTAGATATTTAGTTTATTTTGTTTTTTAGTATAGTTTTTTAGATTAGACTAGTTAGTTAAGATTGTAGTAGTAGAGTTTTATAGTTTTAGTATTAGTTAGTTATAATTTATATAGGTTAATATTATAAGTTTAAGTTAGTATAAGTTTTATAGGACTAAGACTATTTTAGATAGGATTAGTAGTAGAAGATAGTGGTGGTATTAGTTAGTATACGGTAGGGGAGATATTATAGTAGATAGTAGATTAGGAGGATGATTTAGTGTATGGGTAGGTTGTTATAGGTAGTGTAGATTTTTTTAGGTTATAGGACTAGACAGATAGTAGATTAGATAGAGTTAGATAGTTAGACATAGGATTTAGTAGTAGTATTAGTAGATTTTTAGTTAGGATTAGAGTAGTATAGTTAAGTTTTGTGTGTGTTTTTTTAGTTAGATTAGGTTAGTGGTGTTGGGGGGTGGTGGTATATATACTTTGGTGATTAGACTTAGACTATAGATTAGATTGGGGGGGTGGGTATATAGGTGTATTTTTTTAGTTAGACAGAAGTAGAAGACTGTGGGGTGGTGGGGGGGTGGGTGGTGGTGGGTTTTGGGGGGGGGTTATAGAACTTAGAGATAGATTTGTTTTTTATAGTTTTTATAGTATAAGTTATAGATTAAGATAGATAATTATATAAGATAGGATATTCGTTAGTTAGGATAGGTTAGAAAGTTATAGATATTAGTAGATTTAGTATTTAGACATTAGGTTAGTTTATTTTAGATTTAGAGATATCATAATTGGATTATTACTTAGACATAGAAGACGTATAGATATTTATTTATAGGGGGGTTGGTGGTGGGGTGGGTAGGTGTCTTTTGTAGAATAAGATATTTTTTATAGTAGATAGAAGTATATTAGATTATTATTAGAATATAGTAGTTAGATTTAGGTATTGGGGTGGGGGGGGGGGTGGGGGTGGGGGTGTGGGTTGTAGATAGACTTTTTTTAGTAGATAGTTTTTAGATATAGTATGGTGGGGGGGTGGGGGTATTATAGCTAGATTATAGTAAGGACAAGTTAGGTAGATAGTAGGACACTAGACCGATAGGGTTAGATGTGTGGTGGGTTTAGTAGTTAGTATTTAAGTAGGTTATAGTAATAGTAACGGGAATATAGTATTTATTTTTTTAGCAAGGATGGGTGGGTCGAGTTTTTTATAGGGTTATTTCGTAGTATGGGGTGGGGTTGTTTGGGGGGTATAGATCAGAGTTAAGTATAATATATTAGATAGATATTATATTTTGAATATTCTTTTAGTAGATAGTTTAGACCTAGAAGATAGTAAGAACAGTAGTCCGTGCTAACGGTTTTTTATATTTTTATGAGTATCGACAATTATAGTATATATATTAGATGATAAGTTAGATTTAGTTATATAGCTATTTTAGTAGATAGTTATAGGGGTAGATATATATAGAGACTATAGTTAAGTAGTAGATTATATAGGTAGTCAGTTTAGTTTATATAATTTTTAGTAGAAGATTATAGGGGTTAGTTATTTAAAGTATAGTATTAGTAGAGATTAGAGTTAGATAATAGATAGGTTAGAGTAAGACTTTATGTGTTAGTTTGTTAGAGTTTAGTTTAGACAGATAGTATTTTGAGTTATTTAGTAGATTAGGTTTTTAGAAGTTAGGGGGATAGGAGTTGACAGACAGTTTATAGATTAGATAGAAGAAGCTTTAAGATATAAGTAGACATTCAGGTATAGAAGTAGTATAGTTAATAGACTTAGGATAGTTATAGATAGTGGGGGGGGTTTGTTGGGGGGGGGGTGGGGTGGGTGTAGGATATAGTATATTAGTATAGATTTAATTAGTAGTAGATTAGAGATTCGTATATGGGGGGGGTGTTGGTTTGGGGGGGTGTTGGGGGTGTAGGGAGGGATATATGGGGTGGGGGGTGGGGGGGGTGGGGGGTGGTGGTTTTAAAGTTAGTAGGTTTTAGAGTGTTAATAGTTAGATAGTGATATATGGGGGTGTAGGTTAGTTTTTAGTAGATAGGTAGGTGTGGGATGTTTATAGGATAATATTTAGATTAGTTTAGTTATTTTAGATTTTATTGTTTAGTTATAGGTGGTTGTGGTGTTTTAGAATAGATTAGTAGATTATTTGCGGGTGGTGGGTGGTTTAGTATATTAGATTTTAGATGTAGTTTAGTTGAGTTAGTTAGTTTAGTCGGGATAGATATATATAGGGTTTTTAGTAGATATTTATATTTTTATAGAATTAGACCAGTTTTTAGAAGAAGACAGTTAGGTAGGGGGTTGTGGTTGGTGGGTAGAGAAGACATATAGTTTAGACTTAGGTGGTTGGTGGGGGGTGTTGGTGGGTGGGTTTTGTGGGGTGTTAGGTAGGACTAGTAGATTAGGGGGGGGGTGTGTAGTAGTATTGATATGTGTGTTTACTAGACCTATAGTTAGTATAGGTAGACCTTTAGGAGTTTGGGGGGTGGTTTAGATTATTAGATTAATTAAAGAGAAAAAAAAAAAAAAAAAAATAGAAGTTAGTTGTAGATAGGATATTATTTAGACAAGTTTAGACTAGTAGTAGTTGGTTGGTGTTATATATTAGTAGATTTAAGGGTATAGATATTAAGGTTATATAGAGTTTAATAGTTATATATAGATTTTGATATAGTATATAGTAGGTAGATGGGGGGGTGTTGTGTGGGGGGGTGGGGGGGGGGGGGGGGTGTTGGGTTATTTGTAATAGTAAGTTATGAGTAGTTACGGACTATTTTATATGAAGTTAGTGTTATATATTATTAGAGTATAAGTAGATGTGTGGTGGTTGAGGGTTGTTGTGGGTGTTTTTTTTAGATTAGATAGGACATAAGTAAGATTTGCAGAAGTTAGATTAGATAATGTTATTATTTATTATATAGGTGGACAGTTTAGAAGGGGGGGGGGGGGGGGGGGGGGGGGGGGGGGAATTGAAGTAAGGGTATTAGCTTATTTCAGTATAGGGTAAGGGACATAGAGGATAGGATTTTAGGTGGGGGGGGGGGGGGAGAACTAGTAACGTTTATAGGTGTTTGTGGGTGTTTGGGGGGGGTTGTTGGTGTGGGTGTGGGTTATTTATTTAGTAGTTTTATAGACTAGAAGGTTGGTTGTGTTAGATAAATTTATAGATAGTTTAGAGTATAATAGAAGTAATTTTCGATAGTTTTAGATAGACAGAGACTGTAGATATAGTAGTATTAGGGGGGGTGGTGGGGGGTGGGGTAGACAAGATTAGAAGACATGTTTGTGGGGGGTTGTGGGTGTGGTGGTGGTGTTATAGTTTTTAGACATACTTAGTTTAGATTAGGTAGTTTAGATAGTTAGATAGAGTGTGTAGACGTAGGTAGGATGAACGGAGATTTAAGATAGACATTATAGACATAGTAGATAGGATAGTAGGATTTAGATTATAGTAGGTTAGTAGAGATATATACAGACTTATAGTAGGAGATAGTAGGGATAGTGTTAGATAGACAGTATAGATACAGTATCATTAGGGGGGGGGGGTAATTAGAGAGTATTAGACATAAGTTAGTATATTAGTGATGGGGGGGGTTGGGTTGGTGGTTTTATGATAGGGGTGGTGGTGGTGTGGGGGGTTGGGTGGTAGACCGCTAGTAGATAGTTAGGTGTGGGGTGGGGGGGGGGTGGGTAGTTTATCGTGGTGGTGGGGGGTTAGTTAGATTATAGAGTAAGTATTAGAATTATAGGGGGGGGGCGGGTCTTAGACAAGACATTATTTATATAAGACATTAGGGGTGGGGTAATATTTTATAGTAAGACAATTGGGGGTTGTGGGTGGGGGTGGTTATATGTAGTAGAGTTGTGGGTGGGGGGGTGGTTGTAGAGGTGAGACAGAGACTATGGGGGGGGTGTTTTGCGGGGTAATAGGAGTATTATAGACAAAGGGGTAGAGTAAGTATAGACAGTCGTCCGAGCGACAATCGCCCGACAGCATAACTCTTGAAGTGATAAGACTGAAAAAAAAATCATATTTTAAGGAAAATCAGGGTTTATTGTGATGAAAAAATGAATCGTGAAGACTAAATTTTATGCATGATAATGGCAGAACTGGCCTGCAGACTCAAACCAATGGTTGCAAAATTGGGCTCTACGGACCAAATAACACCTCCACACATTTGCAACGCCCTCCCCCTCTTATCACCTCCTCGACCCTCCCCCACCTCCCTTGATTTCCCACGTAGGGTGGCCAGAAAAAAATGTTCATTCTGCATACACCAAGGCTTAATTATTGGCAAAATTGTAGAGCATTTATCTGCATAAAAAGGACTCTTTGTAAATCTCCCTAAAAAGGGTCAAAACTAGGCCAAACTTTTCTTGTCAAAATGGGTCAAATCTGACTGAAAAGTGTCTTTAGTTGTCAAAAACGAACTTGTCAAAAAGTGTAAAAATCTGACTGAAAAGAGTCTTTCCTTGCCAAATAGGGTCAAAATCTAGCTGAAAAGTCTTTCATGGTCCAAAGGGTCAAAATCTGTCTGATAAGTGTCTTTCATTCTCAAAAAAGATAAAAATGTTGCTGAAAAGGGTTTTTCTTATCAAAAAAGGTTCAAAATCAGGCTAAATAGGGTATTTTTTCAGTCAAAAAGGGTCAAAATCCTTGTCAAATAGGGCCGAAGTCTTGCTGAATAGGGTCTTTTCTTGCCAAAAAGGTCAAAATCTGACTGAAAAGTGTCATCAATCGTCAAAAAGGGTCAAAATCTGGCTGAATAGGGTCTTTAATTGTCAAAAACGGTCAAAATCTGGCTGAAAAGGGACTTGTCAAAAAGTGTCAAAATCTGACTGAAAAGAGTCATTCCTTGCCAAATAGGGTCAAAATCTAGCTGAAAAGAGTCTGTCATTGTCAAAGGGTTTTCAAAACTCTTTGTCGCCCACGTGGTCTGCCCCTTCGCCCCCCCGGGCCCCCCCCCTCTGGTTGGCCACGGGTGTTTCGGGGTCTGCCCCCCCCCCGGTGGCCCCCCCCCGTCCGGTCTGCCGCGGGTCTGTGTTTCGGTTCCCCCGGGTGTTCCCCTCCCCGGCTCCCCAACAGGGTGTTCCCTGTCCCCCCTCGGGCCCCCCCTTCTGGTCTGCTCCGTGTCCCCCTTTCCTTCTCCCCCCCCACGGTGTGGTGTTTGTTTTTTGGTTTTGTGTGTGTGTTTTGTTTGGGTTTCTTCTTCTCCCCCTCCCCCCGGTTTCACCGTCCGGGCTCTCCATCGGGGTCGTTTTGCCGTCCCCCCGGGTCCCAGTCTGGCTGGTCGGCCTAGTGGTTCGGGGTCTTGCGGGCCCCCCACCCCGGGGGGGCCACAAAACCCACAAATCACGGGGCCCCCCCGCACCCCACCCCCCCCCCCCCACCCCCCCCCAAACACGGGGGCCAAACCGCCCCCCCCCCCCCCCACAGGGGGGGGGCCGGGGGGGGCCCGGGGGGGGGGGGGGGGGGCCCCCCCCCCCCCCCCCCCGGGGGGCACCCCCCTCGGGTGGGGGGTGGGGGGGGGGGGGGGGGGGGTGGGGGGGGGGGGGGGGGGGGGCCCCCCCCCCCCCCCCACCGGGGGGGGGGGGGGGGGGGGGGGGGGGGGGGGGGGGGGGGGGGGGGGGGGGGGGGGGGGGGGGGGGCCCAGGGGGGGGGGGGGGGGGGGGGGGGGGGGGGGGGGGGGGCCCCCCCCCCCCCCCCCAGGGCCCCACCCCCCCCCCCCCCCCGGTGGGGTGCCCCACCCCCCCCCCCCCCCCCCCGGGGTGGGGGGGGGGGGGGGGGGGGGGGGGGGGGGGGGGGGGGGCCCCAGGGGGGGGGGGGGGGGGGGGGGGGGGGGTGGGGGGGGGCACCACCCCCCCCGGGGGGTGGGGCCCCCACCCCGGGGGGGGGGGGGGGGGGGGGGGGGGGGGGGGGGGGTGGGGGGCCCCCCCGGGGGGGGGGGGGGGGGCCCCCCCCCCCCCCCCCCAGCCCCACCGGCACCCCCCCCCGGGGGGGGGGGGGGGGGGGGGGGGGGGGGTGGGGGGGGGCCCCCCTCCCTTCTCCCCTATCCGAGACCCCCCCCCCCCCGGGGCCCACCCCCCCCCCCCCCTGCTCCGGGTGGGGGGGGCCAACCCCCCACTACCGGGGGGCAGGGGGGGGTGCCCCTCCACCCCAGCACCACCCGCCCCACGGTCCCCCCCCCCCCCGGGGGGCACACCCCCCAACCGCCGCCCCCCACCCGACCACCCCCCCCCCCACCACCCCCCCCCCCCCCCCACGGGGGGGGGGGGGGTGGGTGGGGGGGGGGGGGGGGGGTGGGGGGGGGGGGGGGGCCCTGCACGGGGGGGCGGGGGGGGGGGGCCCCCCCGGGTTGGGGGGGGGGGGGTGGGGGTGGCTGGGGGGGGGGGGGGGGGGGGCCACCGGGGTGACCCCCCCGGGGTGGTGGGGGGGGGGGGGGGGGGTGCCCTCCCCTCCCGGCCCCCCCCCCCCCCCGCCCATCCCCCCCCCCCCCCCCTCCCCGACCATTGCTCTATACCTCCCCGACAGCCCCCCCCCCCCGGGGGGGGGGGGGGCCCCCCCCCACCCCCCCTGCTCCGCTGCCCCGCGGGGGGGGCCCCCGCCGGGGGGGGGCCCACCGCCCCCCCCCCCCGGGCCCCCAGTCTGCCTGCGGCCAGCCCCCCCGGGCCCCCCCGCCCCGGTGCCCCCCGCCCCCCTCCCCCCTGG